>MU390349.1:0-112699 GCA_022578715.1 Nemania sp. FL0916 | reverse complement strand
TTTTTTAATATGTTTTGTTTTTTTTTTATTACCGAACAAGTTTTTTATATAATTTTCGAATCCGGAATATATTACGAAAATTTTTTTAATTTTTAGTTTTTATTCGTTTTTTATATTTTTTAAATAGTTTTTTAAAATTAGTTTAAATTATTTTAATATTATTTTTATTAAAAATTACGCCGTTATTATAATTTTTTTAACATCCGTGTTAATAATATTAATATATTAGCTTATATATAAACGTGTTTAAATAAAAAATAATTTAACGTTTATAATTCCGTTATAAACTTTAAACAATATAAGTTTAAATTTTTTAATATTTATTATATTTATACTAAATATTCGTATTATTAGTAATAATATTTATTTTAATTGTTTATTTGTTAATTTAAATAAAGATATTATGTTTTATTATAATAATACTAGTTTTTTAATTGTTTAAATGTTGTAGTTTTAAATAAATCTTTTGTTAGTTTATATATTAGAATTTATAAAAAGTTTTTGTTTTTTTTTTTAATTTCTTTTTATTTAAATCGTTATTAAAATCGTTATTAAAATTGTTATTATTAAAATCTTTTAAAACTTTTTTAATAAACTCGTTGTTTTTTTTTTTATAATTATTTATTCCGTTTAAAATTTAATAATTAAATCTAGGTTTGTTATTATAATTATATTTTTTAGTTATTTTTATATTAAAGTTGTAATAAACGTATTTATTAATATTTGTTTTTTTATTTGTTATTTTCGGGTTTTTAATTTTATAACTTGTAAATAAGTTTTTTAAAACATCCGCTTGTTAATCGTTCGTAATTAGAATATTTTTTAAATATATTTTTTAAAATCTTTTTTTTTATAATTTTCCGTTATTAAAACTTTTTTATATTAATATCCGTTTATTTATATTAAGTTTTATTAATTAAAAAACTATTAAAATATAACGGATTTTTTATATAATAATATAAAAATACGCACGAAGTTTTAATTTATAAATAATAATAAAAACTTAATAAATATCCGTTAAAAAGTTTTTAAAATATTCCCCGTTATTAAATAAAAAGTTAAATAATTTTAAATTTAAAAAACGTATTATTTAATAAAGATTATAAGTTAAATTAATAGTTAAAAAATAAAAACGAGTAACTAGTTTAAAAAAAAATCGTAATATTATATAAAAATAAAGAACGCTTTTTTCCGTTTATTACGTTTTTAATAATCTTTTAACGATTCTACGGATTTTAATGATTTTATAAATTCTAAAAATCTAAAAGATCTAAAAGATCCCGGGGATCTATGTTACGTGATTTTTCGGTCCGAATAAGAACCCAGGTAAATAATAATTAAAATACGGGCGCCTGTCCTAATAAAGTAGGCCTAGAGCAGACCCTGGATCGTAACATTAAATAAATTTTAAAAAATTTTTAAAAAAATTTAATTATAATATTTTTTAAAAGTTTTTAAAAAATTAAATAAATTACGTTTATTATAAAATAATATTTATATTTAATACGTAAAATTTTTTTAATTCGTATATTTTTAATATTTTATATTAAAATTTTTAAAAATTTATAATTAAAATAATTTAATTATTAATATTAAAAGTTTATTATATTATATTTAAATTTAAAAAAATCGTAAAAAAATTAATAAAACTTATTAATTATTTAATTTTAAAACGTTAATATTATTATATTAATTATATTAATTAAAACTTTTTTTAATATAATATTTAAAAAAATTATTAAATTTCTATTTAAATAAATAAAAAAAAACTTATATTTAAAAAAAATTAAATTATATTATTTATTAAATTTAATTAATAATATATTTTTATTTAAAAAATTTTATTAAAAAAATAATTAAAATTATAATATTAAATATTATTTTAAACAAATTTAATTTTAAAAATAATATTAATATAAAAACTTTTAATTAATATTATATTAATTAAAATAATATTTTATATTTTATTTATATTTTAAAAAACGTTTTTTATAATTATTTTATTATAATTTTAAATAAAAAAAATAATTATATTAATATAAATTATTTTTTTATTAATAATTTTAATAAAAAATTAAAAATTAATAATTTTTTATAATTAATAAAATAAATAATATTATAATTATTAAAAAAAATATTATTATAAAATTTATATAATTTTATTTTTATTAAAATAAATATTTTTTTATAAAAATTTAATATATTTAATAAATTCTTAATATTATTTAATAAAAAAAAATTAATAATTATAAAATTAATATTTAATTTTTAAAAATTTTAATTTAATATATTTTTATTTTTTTTAAATTTAATAATTTATTTTTTAAATTAAATTTTTTAACGTAAATTTTTTTATTTATTAAAATTATATTTATTTTAAATCGTTTTAATTTTTTATTATTTTTTTTTAATATTTAATAATTATTAATTAATTTATTTTATAATTATATATTATAATATTTTATAAATAATAAAATTTTAATTATAAATTAATTTTATTAAATAAAAATAATTTTTTTTAAAATTATTAATATTATTTTAATAATTATTTTATTTTTTATTAAATTTTAATTTTTAAATTAATTCAAATTTTAATAATTAATTTTTCAATATATTAATAATAAAAAATCCGTAATTTTTTTTTAAATATTATTATTTTATTTTTATAAATTATATTATTAAAAATTTATTTATATATTTTTAAATTAAATGTAAACGTTTTTATATATTTAATTTTAATAATATTTATAAATTCGTTTTTAATTTAATTAAAAATTAAATAAATAAAAATTATTTATAAATAATTATAAATAATTAATATATTTTTAATTTTAAAAATATTTTTATTTTTATTATATAAATAAATATAATATAATTTTATATATTATATAATATATTTTATATTTTTAAATTTAATTTTACGTAATATAATTTAATATTATTTTTAAATAATTAATTAAATTATAAAAATAATTAAAATAATTGTTTTTAATAATTTAAATAAATTATTAAATATTAAACTTTTTAACGTTTTTAAATAATTTAATAATTTATTTAATAATATTATTATTAATTATTTTAATAATTTAATTAATAATAATATTATAACGTTTTTTTTAAAAATTATATTTATTTTTAATAATATATTAATTTTTAAATTAAATTTTATATTTATTTTTTATATTTTTAAAAATAAGTTTTAATATAAGTTTTTTTATTAATAATATAATATTAATAAATTAAATAATAATTTTAAATATTATAAACGAAATTTTATATTTTTTTTATATTTTTATTTTAATTATTTTATAAATAAATCGTTTAAATATAAAAATAAAATTATTATTAATTTTTTATTTATTTAAATTAATTAAAAATTAAATAAAACGTATTTTAATATAAATTTTTAAATAAATTAATTATAATTTTTAATATTAATATTTTTTTAAATTTATATTAAAAACGATTTTATTAAAAATATTAAATGTTTCGATATTTATAATAAAAATTCGAAATTAATAATTTTTAATATAAAAATAATAATTAATTAAAATTAAAAATTAAAATAATTTCGTAATATTTTTATAAATTAATTATAATAAATAAATTTAAATATAAAATTTATATATAAACTAGGTTTATAATTATAATAAAATAATTTTTTTTTAATAATATTAAAAAATTAAATAAAATATATTAAATTATTAAAATAATTTTAATAATAAATATATAAATAATTTATTAAAAAAAATTTTTTTAATTAAATTATAAAAATTACCGGTTTATATATATATATTTCGAAAATAAATTAATTTATCTCTTTTTATTAATGTTAATTATTTAAGTTATTATAACTAATAGGTTTATGCCCCACTATAGCCGCTATTCCGTAACAAAAATGTTCCGCCAGCATATCTCGAACAAGCCTCTCGCATCTTCCAAACTATCAGAGCTTCATATCTTCCCTGGACCGAGATAAATATAAATACCCAAGCCCTTACTAAGCCTGCTTTTACTAAAAACTATGCACCCCCACTTCATCTTTTAACTCTTTCGTTTATTGAAGACAAGAACAACAGTGCGCTCCAGTCTTCCAATGGTCCGATGACCGTAGACGAGCAAAACTTTCGCGCAGAACAGACGAGACGTCGCGTCTACAGCCGCTGCAAAGGTCTTCTTGAAGTTCCAAATTATCAGAGAGATGGATCTTATGCCCGCGTCCAGTTCATTCATAGAACTGTGAAAGACTTTCTTGAAGAGAATCGAGCACTGTATTTCTTCACCTCAAACACTCAGAAGTTCAATTCGCATGTAACGCTATGCGCATCATACCTCCTGCACGCAGACGCAATCGACCCGCAGCATAAGGATTCCAAGAGCATGGAATGCTTCAGTGATCTGCTAGAGGGATTCCTAATGCAGTGCCATTGGCTAGAGAAAGCACATAGTCCTGAGTACGTACCGTTTCTTGCGGCGATGGATCAATTTGCAAAGATTATTCCCTTCTGGGCCGCACCTTCCTTTAGTATAAACCGAGACACAGAAACCTGCCTACCACACTGGACAAAAAGGGTAGACTTTTATGTTAGAAGTTGTTGTGAAGTGAATTCTCTCCTAGACTATGCGAAGATTCGTTCTCTCAACAGTTACATACAAGCAACAGCTAATGGTGGTTTGAGAGTGGCGATTTCAATATCTCATGAAAGACGCCTAATGCGCCTCATGGGAATAGACTAGAATGAGGTACCGGTGGAAAGAAATAACTGCAACATTGAGGCAGATGGATTTGAACTTTCTCCAACCAGCAAGCCGAGTGGCAGGAACCGAACGGAAACAGGGCGAAGCACAGAACGCCGGCCTAACATAGTCCGCAGGCTCATTCGAAAAATTCGCCGATAACTAAAGAGGCGTATGAAGAAGTTAATTAGTTTGAGCGGGCCGGAAAGAAATGGGTTGAAAATCTGTAATGGTACAGAAGTGCAACACTATAGCACTACTACCAAAAGTAGAACGTTGTCAAGTCGGATGCTTAACCGTCTGCACCCCCTTATACGTCCCGTGACAACATCGTGAGACATTAATTTTGGGCGTGTACATCTACCGTCAAATCGCGGAGTGGTTTACGCTCGAAATTTATTATAAGCGACGGAGGCATTATCACATAGTTGAATGGAAACTGAATATTTTAGTTTGCACGGTTCTTATATCGAAAGCTTGATACAACGGCCTCATTATTTCTATACAGAATTCAATTTTCTCATCTAAGATATGCGGGCCATCCAAATGTCGACGCGTCGAATCACATCCTAAAGGTTGATGTGAGAGCCCAACAGGACAATAGCAGTCATGCTACGCGCAGGCGATACTCACAATTCGCCAGCGCCTACAACTCGCGCCGGACCTTACTTACTATGCCAGCATTCTAAAAACCACTGACTTCGTCTCGGCCAGGCTTGTTAGCTGTACAAACCGAACAAAAGCATTTACAGAGACAACAGCTCGTTATTTATTATATACCTAGATCTACCCGGGACTCCACGAAACATACATAGTTCCCTGTAGTCCGCAGTAATTATGACCCCGTGCACAGCTCAGCTCAGCTCCACGCACATCCGACCAGCGCAGACATTCGTAAAACCAGGAATACCCTAGCCGTGCAACTCAATTTTCAACCCCTAAATAGAAAAGGCCCCGGTGAGGTCAAGGTCGGGCCAGAAGCAAACACGACCGCAACAGCCAACACAAACTAAGAAATCACAACAAAGCAGACGAGCATCGAAAATAATTCTCATCAAGTCATTACAAAACTATATACAGCAGCAGCCTTAGTCTCAGACCCTGTCGCACTCCCAGACCCAGTTTTCAGGGTTCCATTTTTCGAAAAGATGCAAATCCACGGCATGGACGGACGAACATGGGTCCATGCATGCCATATGGGTATCGGAGCCGGTTTCAGCAAAAACGCCTATTACGCCGACGGAAAAGAAGGAGGAAAGACAGCTAGAGCCTGCAGCCAAGCCCGTGTCTTGATCATTTTTTTTTTTTCACTTTTCAGCGTAGACACTTCCCCATCACTCGCTCTCCCACGGATCTCCTCCACCGCGGCCGTATTCATGATCTGACTCTACCTCAAATGTAGTGCCGAGGGCCTCCCTGCCCTCGCGGATCATGTCTTTCAGCCTGGCATTGAAATCGTTAATACGGATGTCAGTCTCCATCTCATCCTGTATTCTCTTCGCCGCGAGACTTCTCGCCTTGGCATCTAGTCGCGGACTATTGTCATGCATCTCATGCAAAGACTCTCGTGTCTTTAGCTTTATGGGAGATACCGAGGAGGCTGATATGGCGCTTTGGGTTCGTCGGTGGCCACGTTTACCGTAGGGGCTCGGACTCGGTATCCGGGATGGCTGCTCTAGAAAATGATCGGACACAAAGGGGCTGGGGGACTGGGGCCGGGATGGTACCGGGATTCTGCTGGGTGTTTGTGCTCGCACTAAAGAGGGCGCGACCGGGGATCTAGTTGATGCGAAGCTTGCCTGGTCGCGGCTCGAGATAGGGCCAGGGCTAGCACCACTCGGGCGGGCGGCAGGGTGGCGGTTTAAGGTAGGGGCGTTGAGACGGCTTGTGGGTTTGCTGATGCGGCGGACGAGCGATGGCGCTGCGGTTCGTTGAACGGGGCGTCGCGACGAGGCTCGCGACGCAAGAGACGGCTGTCGGCTCACATTAGCTGGCTCATCAATCATGACCCAGTTCTTCCGTAGCTCATCGGTAGGTGTCCCATGTGAGATCTGTCTCCGCTTGGCGGCGGGCGGCGGTGTTGACTCGGGTGTTTCGCGCTCGTAATGGAATGGCGAGTAGTCGGACTGGGGAAAACCTCCGTAAAACGGGCTCGGCTCTCGCACGTCGTTTTGCATTGCCAGCTCGGACATCTGGTAGCCCCCACCACCTCCAGCATAGAAACCACGGAAGGCGCCAGCTTTGCAAAATTCCCACACTTTGCCCATGACCCCACCGAGGGTGTTCATCGCAAAGGACCGCCACCCGGCAGAGACCTGGTTATCCAAGTTGACGTCATCGCGGGTTCGTTTCGACCCTAGAGCACGCCTGTAGTCGATATCAGAATACACACTCTCGTCCATATTCTCGTAGGTGGTCCGGCCATCTCCATTCGGGGTCTCTATCTGGCCGGCCAGCACGTAGCGGCTCTCCTTGCTGTTTGCGTGGAGATCGAAATCGGAGCGACCATCGATGATCATATCGGTGTCGTAGTTTATATCGGCTGCCATGAGATAGTCGCCTGCTCGCTTTCTCTTGGCATTTTGGACGGGGGTTGTGACCTCGGAAGGTAAGCTGACGACCGATTTGCCGAGATAGATGGAGCTCGAGACCGAGGGAGACGTCGGCGGTCGAAAGAGCCCGGGATGCACGCCCGATAACGAGGCGCCCTTAGCGCCGCCACTGCTGGGCAGGTCGAGGTGGAAGTTTCCGGGCATGAGGATCTGGGAGCTGTATGACATTTCGAGTGGGATGGTTCGATCCTCGACTTAGACTAAGACTCAGCATGCACGGAGCTGCAAGAGTGGATGCGAAATGCGAGACGCCAAGCCGACGAGGACAAACGTGCAAGGGGTAGCGACGATGTGCAGTTGTAGTCGTCCGAAGGGCGGGTACCGAGCTTGTTGATCCCTTCAATAGAGTCAGCAAACGACGGACGCCGCCAGAGCGTGCGTGGCTGATCCGAAGACCTGCGACCGTTTAAGTTTGTGCGCAGCCGAGATAGGAGGCACTATCAGTATAAGTAAACAGGCACGTGTGTCTTGTTGTGTCGTCTATCGGATAGTATGAAGCGTAAGCCGACTCCGTTTGCCGTACGACGTGCCGGCACGATGTGCAGGACTGTCTATCCGTCTATCCAGGAGCGAAACACTGTACGCATAAAGAGGTAGGTATGTGTATGCGTGTATGTGGTGGTCAGGTGGAGAGGGAGATGACCGAGAATGCTAGATAGTAGATAGAGATGGTGGAAATGGGCTGAGAAAGTTGCGTGGATGAAATGTCCGAGCCACCGACAGACACATGACCTAAAGCTATGCGTAGAGGTTGCGCAGCGCTGGCTCCTGCTGCAACTGGCGTAGGTACTATTTAGTAGTGTGCGACGACGGGCGGCCAAATAGTGTCCGAAAGCTTATCGCGTCGCAAATAGAAAAAAGCATGTGAAGTGCAGCAGCCTAAGAACAAAGCACAGTAAAATCAGCACCGGCCACGATGCACAGCCGAGACAGGACGGTGGCGCCTTGATTGATTGGGTCTGTGGGTGAGAACAGGTTTGGACGAAAGAGCTGACTGATTGCGACGGGAAAAGGGCGAGCTGGAGTTGTTTGTGCTCCCGGTTGCTGGGTCAGCCTGCAGCAATTAAATGGACGCTAATACGGAGTATCAACAGCTTACTTCGTACTTCGTACTCCGTACACTCCCTGCACTAGCAAAGGAACTCACTGGGCCACTAAGACGCAGCGCTGGAAGCCCCACCTGACGCGGGACACCGCGGGGCCTCACCTCCACCAATCTGCCGGCAACCTCGCGTTCGTCCATGTCCGTACTTTGTAGACGTGTATCCCATTAAATGCTGCTTCGACACTGTGATCTCATCAGTTTTCTCCCCTGTTCAAGCTATACTACTATTAGCAACTTGCCGCTAAGATAGTTAGAAATGAGGCTATCCGCTGAAATACTGGGTATTGCTGATAGCAGTTTCGCACCGACCGTGAGTGAAACATTATAGTCATTGCCGAAGTGGCATGTAATGAGTTACCTCCGTAGGTTGTGGATATCCATAGGTTATGCGAACTACGTTTCAGCATCCAGCCCAACCAGCTTCGGGAACCCAAATATTAATTTGGTAGAACTAGTGATGTCAAGGCCTTTGTCGTTAGGCATGGTATCGTCTATTAGGTAGCTCTGCGCAAAGCATACATGTAGCGTATGTCTATCTCTAGCATCATGTGCCTGTAGTGACTCCTTCTATTCACTTCCCTCTGCCTACGGGGTGGTGTAGGTACCAAGATAGAGAAAATCTCTCCCTGCCAGTTTCAGGGCCATGGTATGAACGTGCAAAACTCGCGATTTCCTCCAAACCATCCATCCATCCATTCGCCTCTTAAGTAGAAGTCCGATCATCGTTTTTGTCGTAGTAAGTTTTCTGCTGCTCCGCCTTACCGGCATCAACACCACCATCAACACCACCTTCGCCATGGACATGCGTCTCCGCGCCCCAGAAAACCTCCCGCTCTTTCAGGACCTCATCGGCCCAGACCTTGACCTCGGAAGTGACGATGCGCGTCGCCACGTAAGCGAACTCGCCGAGGTCGAGCTTCCTGTCGGCGCGCCTCTCGTACTCGACCATCTGGGTCAGCAGCTCCATCTTATCCAGGTCGTGGACGAAGGTGCTCTCCAGCGTCATCGAGTCCTCGTACTCCTGCCAGAGGTCGCGGATCTCCGCGCCCGCGAGCCCGCCGTACACCTTGCCTAGTAAGCTAGTCGCGATGTAGTCCATGGTGTCGCCCTCGCGCCGGCTCTTCTCCGGCTTCGGCACCCCGTCGACCGGCGTGATGTCCCCCACCAGCGCCTCCGCCATGTCGTGCACCAGGCACATCTTCATGCACCGGAATAGGTCGAGCTTCGGCGCCAGGCTGGGCGGGCACAGCATCGTCATCAACGACATCCGGTACATGTGGTCGGATATGGATTCGCCTCTCTCGATGCCGAAGCGCCGCCAGCCCTCACGCTTGTTCGTCTTTAATCGCTCGAGGATGTGGAAGTAGGGGACTGGCGAGGCGGTGTTCTCGGCTGGTGGTGCGGGAGAGATTGTAGCTACTGCTTTTTCGACGGTCCAGGGTTCGGAGATGGTGGGCGTCGGCACGATGGCAGGATCTATATATGAGAAGCTCCAATGTCAGTATCAGTGCTGGTGCTTTGGACAGTAAGCAACGTGAGGGTAAAGTGCAGACGGACCTATGAAGCTCTTGCTACCACCACTGACGCCTTCGTCTTTCGACGCCATCTTGCTCTTCTGATTGATGTGCTGTTACTGATATCGGTTGTATCAGTTGAGGAGACGGTGAAGATCAGGAGGTGGAGGGAAATAAGACGTAAGTGGGAAGAGATAAGAGTGAAAAAGTTAAGAGTCCAGGAGCCAGTCTGGAAGCTATATATATACAATCCCAAGGCAGAAGGTGCAGCTTCCCTTTCCGAGTGCCTATGTGCTCGGGCTCTACTAGTGAGCACCTCAGATGCCTATTAGGTATCGATGCAGTGATCCAATTCACACATATACACGAAAGCACTGGAAGTTCACTGCGGCCTCTGGTTGCTTAGTGAAGGGCGCGGTGAAGATAGGTGCCCGTGTGGGGCCGTGATAAAGGCCCCACCGAGGGGCCCGATAGCGTGGTTCCCGCTGATCCCCGTTCTAGGCTTTTCGCTTACAACCAATGAGGCCTGGCGCATTTGTCTTATCCGTCCGCTCGGCTTAGTCAACTTAGGCAAACCGCCGAAAGAAAATGCATGGACTAACAAGTTATCGCAATATCTGCTGCTGTACATAGGGCTCAAAAGGCTCGGAGATCTAGGTAAGCTTGAGACCGCGACTAATCAAGTACCACTTTCATAGGCCCAGGCATGCAGGCAGGCAGTTGTGCCAGCCAAATCCGAAGGCTTCCTTGCCCCTAAGTAAAAGGGGCGCCCTTATCAATGAATCTTTCATAATGAAGTTTCATTCCGTCGGCATCCCTTCACGCTAGGTTATAGATCATTCAAGACACAGCATCTCCAATTCGGGCTCTTCTACAGCCATAAACATTTCCTCGCCTCTCTCTGCTCTTTTAGCGCCTAATACCTTGCAGACTCGGTTTCGGCAAGGGCTAGGGCTAAGTCATAGAGGCTTGTAACAACCAACTATTTCTCATTAACTGTAGCCCCGAGAAGCGTGTTAATGAAGTGATTTGGCTGCGACAAACAATTCAATACAAACTAGGAACTATCAGCATTTCGACCAGAAATAGAAACGAGTCTTGGGGGGTATTCATCGAAAAATATCCGCGATAAGCAAAGCGCTGGGTCGAGATTTAGGAGTGGCGTTTGATCAGGGGCTTGGAAGTTGTCTGTGAAAGGCACTCTGAGAAGATTCAGCGGCCTACGATGGCTTGAGTTAATGCGCCAGTACGCGTGTAGGCGCGGAGTTTGGCGTGATTAGCAGGCCAGTGAAGGCCGTCTAGCACAGCAAGTGTCATCACGGCGTCGTTTCAAGCATTGTGAGCCGCGCTCTCCGACTTTCGATCTCGGATAGCGTCCCGAAGATTGTATCTCACGGGATCCAAGATTCTGTTAATGCTTGGTACGTTTTCACCTGGAGTGATTTCATGAGAAAATTCTATCACATCTAACCATGCTGAGAAGTAGCGCAGAGCCCATGATCGTCCTGACAGAGAGATTCTGTTTCCAATGCAACGAATGCTGACCTCTTCAGAATTGATTTAACTTTTAGCAAAAAGAGTCCGATGCTTATGGTCGTCGATGCCACTGCATCGGCGTCTTTCTTTAGTGTCTCCCGTCATTTCTCGCTATCTTTATCACCGTATCCTGAAATATCATACAGATCACCACCCCGCGTGCGAAGTTACTGTCCGTCTAGCTAGTATGCTGCCCACCGATGCCGCATTCGGTCGATCGTACGTGCTATAATATTAAGTAATTAGTCTGTAAGGCGAACCGTCATAATGTGCCCGCTAATATTTGTGAGGTTTTGTTTTTATCGCTAGTCACGCTGCACCCTACCCAAATATGTAGCAAATTCTATCTCAATATAGTCCATGTCGAAATACCGGGCTATATCATTGTAATGGCAGCGGATAGGGGCACATGAGTGTCCGTCAATGCCGCCAACCCGCTCAGACGGTAATATCATTTACGTTAGTAAATAACAATGCTGACCCTCGATCCAAGTTCCTGGAATCAGTACCTGTCACTGCCATATGCTGCTGCATTGATGAGACATTTTCGCTACTCTCTTCGATGATGGCAAAGCATTTTGCCCGGTTCCGGAAGCAATGTGATGTCAGTAAAAAGGCGGCCACATCAAACTCGAACAGCGGCTCTGCATCAGATAAATGAAACATTCACTGAGGGTACATGACAAACTCGGTGTAAGACAACTGTTTCGCTGAAATTATACTATATGCAGCTCCACTCTAATCTGTGCAATATAATTGATGTTCCTGAGTGAGTCACTGTAAGTGTGTATGCTTTGTATTCCGCACATAAGTGGCTAGTCCGAATTGGTGTAGTGGCTAACATTTGACGCTCTCATGGTAAGAACCGTCAAGCCCGGGGTTCGATTCCCCGATTCGGAGTCCCTTTTTTATCTTTTTTTCTTTAACAATTTGTAGTATCTTATATATAAAGACTGCCTCATAATACAAATTATTCTTTTTTTTTTCATGTTGTAAAAGAATAAATAGAGTAGCAGGGAGATTTTAATTAATATTTAATTTTGCTGTTGTTTTCTAAAATTATAAGTTATCCCTAATCTCCTTCAGAAATTCAGTAAATAGATGTACGCATATCAAGGTCAGATAACACCCAATTTCCCTATCCTGTCTATTTTTGCCCCTATTTCCATACTAAAACATTATTTCAGCAATTCCAATATCAGCTTTTTATTCTTCTCAATCGCCTCGATGATCTCGCTAACGCGAATATACTCCCCCTCGCCATGCGCGACCTGGATCGAGCCCGGTCCATACAGCACCTTTCTGTGATCGCCGCGCAGGCGCGGGATGTCGGTGCCGTAGGCCATGGGCTCGGCCTCGAAGCCGTCGAACTCCCACTCGAGCCGCATCTCGGGGTACTGGAACTTGAAGTCGACGTCGACCCGGTCGTGCTTCGCGATCACCTCGCGCACCGTCTGCTTGATGCCCTCGACGTCCTGCGCCACGCGGATGCTGCACAGCGCCGTGGCTTCCGCCGCTAGGATGTTGTACCCCGCGCCGCCGGAG
Organism: Nemania sp. FL0916; assembly: GCA_022578715.1. Taxonomy (NCBI): domain Eukaryota; kingdom Fungi; phylum Ascomycota; class Sordariomycetes; order Xylariales; family Xylariaceae; genus Nemania; species Nemania sp. FL0916. The sequence continues at coordinate 99,650 of MU390349.1, read as the reverse complement.
ATCTTGCCGATGTTCAGCGTTGATGGGCCGAGCAGCTCGGACTCGGGCCATGATGTAGCCTGTAGATCGCGCATCGCGTCGAAGAGGAGCAGAGTTGCGCTCGTGCCGAGATGTGGGTAGCCGGAGTGGCTTTGTCGTGATCTCAAGTTAGCGGTGTTCGCAGTTTCGTGCAACAATGGTGACAAAGTATTACACTGCACGCAGCATATTCATACATACCACGCCTTCCCATGCGCGACGACTTCAAACACGAGATTCCCTTTATGACCCTTAGCCACCTTCCCCTCCGTCGGCTCTGCAAAGAGGCCCGCCTCCCAAGTCAAGCCCATATCGTTCGCCGCAATCCTAGCACTCAAGTCAGCCAAGAAACAATCTTCTTTCCCTCCCCATGCCCGTGCCCATCCTCTCGCCACCTCCCCAACTCCAATCACCAAACTAGAACTGATCGCAACTTACATCCCCGGACCCCCCTTCTCCTCACCAACAACCCACAAAAAGCTAACATCCCCATCCTTCAGCTTCCCCTCAGCGCGCAACTCCTGCACAGCGAAAATCTGCGCGACCATAGGCCCGAGATCATCACAAGCGCCGCGGCCGCGTATCACCTCCCCGGCGTCATCAATACTGAAAGGGATATGCGGCGGCACCGTGTCCATGTGTGCCGACACGACTAAGCGCGCGGTGCGCGAGTCTCCCAGGTACGCGTAGACATTGCACCGCGGAGAGTCTGGGGATATGGCGATGCGCTCGGCGGTGAAACCAAGGGTGTGAATGTAGTTTTGGAGGTAGATCCCGATCTCGTGCTCTAGCTCGCTTGTGCTTTCGATGTTCATGAGTGTTTGTAGGAGGGAGATGACTTCTTTGGGCTCGGTTTTTGACGCCATCGTGGGTGATTAGTTCGTGTTATGGGGCCGATGCTGTTGTTTCTGCTGTGTCGTATTTGTTAGATATCAATCTGAATGTCTTGATATAAGTAGATGATACTAGATGCACCAAGATTTATTAATAGACGATATTATTACGAGTTGGAGAAGCGCGTCTATGGATTTACATAGGCAAGCAGTCATTGCTTGAGCCCGCATCCGATCGGCGCGGGGTTCGGGGGAGCTCCAGCGCCTGGCGGACCCCAATTTGCACTTTAGCCGCCCGTGTTAGTAGCTGTGGATAGGCTACGATGGTATTGGGGAATGCGGAGCAAAATCTCGGCTCCTCCGTGACAGGTTCTTGTTATTCATCGTAGCCCGTATCATTCTTGCAGATTTATTATCTGAAAAGATTAGTAAGACGATTAGAAGTTGCGATTGCTTCTACTAAGCCTATATATAACTATGATTTTATTTGTAATTGTTTGTTATAACTTCAAATGAGAGAAGTAAGATGCGCCGCACTTACATCTGACCGGGGTGAGAATGCGTTCGAGAGACTCATATCACGGCGAGAAAAAAAACTGCTACGAGTTTGGGGTCGGTATGGTTATTTGTAAAATCTTTACATTGAAATGATCGATCTAGGAGAGTAATGATAACTGATTGTGCTAGATTCAGCCAGTAAAGCAACGCATTCAGTGAACTTTTAAAAATCATCGCGGTAGTATAAGAATAAGATGCGAGAAAGGGGTTGAGGCTATAGTCCAGAGATGTGAGCTGATACATTGAGGTCGTCTAGATTTTGTCGAGGATAGTAGTATAAAGTCGGTAAAGCCTAGCGAGATCACAGATGTGTCGAGCTTGCGATAGCAAGGTATAGATGTTCTGGAAATGGACTTATGTAGCAAAATTTCTGTCGCGCCCGGCAATATCTTGTTGTAAGAAATGTCCAAAACGAAACTTCGAAGACCTACTAGCTTTTGCCATTCATTGTTTCGTAGTATTTATATTTTGGCGTTCGAGCTCGCTCCATCATTCTTATTCGGTACCTTCCGGATCTTCAACTTGCTCAGCTTCGTCAGTCTCGGCTCGATCCTCGAAAGAATACGGCATGAGATCGAGGTCTCCATTCTTGGATTCTTTGAGGTGGCCGAAAAGGGCGGTGAGCTCCTCGACAGACAGCTCCTGTCTCTTTCCAGGTTGCAAAACATTATCAATATTCTTCATCTTCACTTGCTGGAGAGCTTCCATTCGTTCATCTATGGTCCCCTGTGCGATAATCCGGAGGAAGTGTGTTTCTTTCGTTTGACCAATTCGGAAAACTCTTGCAAATGCTTGCATCTCGATGGCAGCATTCCACCATAGATCGACCAAGATGACTCGATTTGCGCATGTCAGATTCAGCGCCACCGAGCCACATCTCATAGAGGCAATCTCGCATAACGTTAGAAATGTCTGTGCAATTTTTCAGCGGTTAACTTACCATGACTTTGATCTCAGCCTTTTCGTGAAACCCTCGTATCGCATTATTCTTTGTGACTGAAGTCATGTCTCCGAAAAAGTACAAGAAGCTAATGTTCTCTGCTTCCAGCATACGACCGAGAACCGCTCCGGTCATCTTGAATTCGGTGAACACAATGATTTTGTCGTCGGGTGCTTCAGACTGCCATTCAAGAATAGCCTCTTTGACGGCAACTGTCTTAGCGCTGGGCACCACCGCTTTAGAACGCCCAGTGTCGCAATCCCGAAGGAACCGCGACTGTAGCTTATGAAATTTTGGGTGCTTTTTGAAAACATCGCAGCCCGGTTGCTGCAATGATATGACTTTATCACCGGAGCCCGACAAAGGCCTATGATCCTCAATATAAGAGTAGTCTGCCAAAGCAGACCGTTTCAATGGCTTGAAAGTCGTCAAGCGGCTTTTACAATCAGGACATCGAGGGCTTGTGCGTCCACCTTGTCGTTCCTCCTCAACATATCCGTCGATGCATTCTTTGCAGAAAATGTGTTTGCACTAGCTATGGCATTAGCAAGAATTTCTTATTTATCATTCTTGGGTCAACTTACTTTCGCCTTGTAGCCATCAAGGGGTTCTTGGTAGCATACCCGACACAGGTCAGCATTCTTCGACAACAGCGCAATATCTATTTGGCTATCCATATTGAATTCATATCCAAATTGACTGTTCCCGAAGCCGGTTGGCGGAGTCTCGTGATCTTCTTTAGCCGCGGTATTGGTAGCGGTCGTCCGATCGCGGCACCATTTACCTATTCGCTTATAAACAGGGTGCCGATGGGCTCCTTTGCGCAAGCCCTGTTGTATATCGAGCAAGTCTCCTGTTGTCAATGTGCGTTTCATCACAGGCTCCAGTAAGAACGGATGGGCTGCTCCTTGTCTAAGGCGCAGGAGAAAGGTAATGAATACCTCGAGACTCATTTGGCCGCGATTCCGGCGGCGCGGCTGGGAGCTTGGATGCAGTTTACCGTTCTTCTTCAGCAATTCACCGATGATTTTGCAGAAGCGTGTGCACACCACCCTCGAAGCATGTTAGCAATGTGCAGTCACTATGTTAACCCGAAGAATTTGCTTACTCGTAGATTATTCGCTCTTCCGTTGTGAGACGAACCCGCCTGACAAATATGTGGGGGAGGGGAATTTCGTAGAGTGGCTGGCCTAAGAAAGAATCTCCCATGGTCCTACTTGACTGTCAGTAATTATGTAAGAAAGCCTTGGAGATATATTCTGACCTTCTTAGCATAAGGATATCGGTAAGGATCGCGAGACGGCTTGCCGAGTTGTCCTACTTCTAGTGAGCGCTGATAAGATTCTAGAACCGTAAGAACTTACATCTCCGGGGTTCCCATAAAGGTATTGGAAATCACGCAGGTTCCCTGCCCATTGAGCTTTGAGGAACTTGAGATAGGGATAGAGTTCTGTGTCATATTAGCCACGCTCCCGCCAATAGTACCGCTCAGGCTTACCATCTAGAGAATTCGTAATAGGGGTCCCTGACATGCCCCACCGGTTGCGTCCGCCTAGGTTTTGGCATGCAATTGATACTGAATTAATTAGTATCTGACAAATCAGTAGCTCTGTTTGAAAATTTGCGTACTTTGACTGTTATTGTTCTTGATGTGGTGGGCCTCATCAAGAATGACGCGCCAGAATGGGAGCTTAAACAAAAACCCGAATTCGTCCCCCTGATTCGCTCGGCACATTTCGATATCTTCACCATCATTCTTAAGATGCATGCGATTCTTTCGGCTTGGATATTGTCTGGATACGTCGTGGTAGCTAGCGAGACTGTGGCAACGATTATTAGTGCTTGCTCAGTCTTTTCATAGAGCACTTACAAGATGCCATCCACACTCTTGACAAGTTTTATATCGAGCTTCTTCAAGTCTTTCACATAGTGAACTGAGGAAATGTACTTGTCATCAGCGTGCTTACGAATCTCATCTTCCCACTGCTTGAGTGATGTAGCGGGGGCAACAATTAGTGTTGAGGAACGTATGCTTCAAGATCCTCCTCTGTGGGCCGATTTGACACAATGCAAGCGAGGGCTTGTAAAGTCTTCCCCATACCCATCTCGTCACCTAATATCCCACCCCATGGACCCTGTTCACCTAGTTCACGTTGGAGCATCCAAGATGCTCCAACGACTTGGTGATTATACAACCCCGTTTTCATTCCTTTGATAAGCCATTTACCATCTCTGGCGAAACATTTGCCAAAGCCAAATGAACGCGTAGCCTCATTCAACTTTTTCTTATCCGCCGCAATTCTATGTTTATCGATATGTGCAGGAAGTCCTTCTCTCATTTGCTTGAATTGGCTCGCCTTGGTTGTTGCCACAATCGGATCCATCGAGGGTACGTCGCCCAACGCAATTCGAGCGTTGATTGGATCAGTTTGGCGAAGATTTTCAAACATCTGTTTCATAACTTTCATCGATTTTTTGTCTTTTTGGCGGTCGCTCTTTTTGCCTTTGCTTGCAGTGCTCTGTTCCGATCGTCTTCGTTTTCCAGGAGGAGAAGCCTTGATTTCATTGTCTTTCTTTGGTCGTTTTCTCTTCATGCCCGCGACTTCAGGTAATACCTGTGAGGGTTCGTTAAGTCTCTTGGCAAACCATTCCTTTGCCGACTTTGGTCGTGGACCCGTCTTCCTCTTCGGCCCTTTCTTTCGTCCCGTTTTGGGAGACGCAGTCGTTTGGGCCTCATTTGTAGGCTCGAGTTCATATACTGGTGACACGGTGCTGCTGGCTTTTGCTGGTTCGCATCTATCTTCCGAAGGATCGTGTGGAAAATATTCGGGGTCATTATTTGAGTTATGAGATTGGACTCTTCGAGCTTGAACGGCTGCAATATGTCGAGGCTCAGGCGATGCAGATCCCATTTTCAGTTCATCCTCAGCTGATGACCTGGGAACATCCCCAGTATCAGAGGCCCGAGAATCGTTGGAGAGACTGTGGATGCTTTCATCTGGCCCGCCTCCTAGGTAGGAAGATTGACTTTCCAAGTTTTGTTCGAGATTACGAACAGCTATGTCTGTGACAGCATGCGCATCTTCGTTCAGGCTGTCAACTTCAGTATCTGGATCCATATTTTTATCAATGCTTCTGTGATGTTTGCCGCGATTCTCTGAGATGGAAAACAATCTGCCAGCGTCAGAGGGCAGCCAAGAACGATCACCGTTGCTTCTTCGTCCTAGTTGCATCACTGAATCAGTGCCTGTTTCTATTGCTTCTCTGGTGCCGCAGACACTGTGTGCGTTGCTCCCAGTATTGAGGCTAAGTGATGCGCATTCTGTGTTCTTCAAAATCGTGTCTTCGGTTTGCTCGGTGGTAGGCATCACTTCGCCGTGAACCGGGGCACCCGTAAAGCTAGAGATAGGGGCTCTAGGACTGATGTTGAGAATCTGAGACATGGACTGGGTTATTGGCGAGTGAGAAGATAGAGACTTTGTGGCAAGTGATCGGCAATTCGATTCCTCATTATTGTCTTTTGTACCTCCTTGGGCTATACCTCGAGCTAAGTCATCTGGAGGAACATCCCGAGGGATAGGTTGTGTATCGAATTCGCGAGCATTCCCGCCAAAGGGATCAGCCGCAGCGAGTGGCGCTCTGGCGTTGCCTTCCATGACGTGAATGATGATGAGAAAGTGTGTATGAAAATTGTGGCACGATAAACTTGTATGATGCCAATGAAGAGACTGCTTGGCGTAAATGAGTTGAGGGAGTCCCTCTATTATCGTGATGCCGATCCTTGTGCCGTGAAGAGACTTGCGAGGTAGTCAGTAAATCGCCAGACAGTGAGGAGAGCAGAGGCGCAGAGGTGCCATACAATTCAAGATCCTTATCTAGTAAGCAAAAAAGAAAACAGACGCGGAATATGCTATGCTCAGGATGCAAAACGTGTCCGAAAATGCAGGGATAGAATGGTCATTGAAGACGATGCAGAAGATGGGCGGGTGATGCTGTGTGAGAAGAAGATACGGTGGTGTAGGAGGTATCTGTATAGATGTGTGTGGTTAGGCCCGAGATTTCCGACGCGCGCCTGCCTCATGCCTGTCCCAGGACTTGGTAGGAAGTGGCTTCCTCTCCCCCAGGCGTCCCTGTGATTGTGCAGGTCTCTAGACCGTGTTGATTTATATTCTGATAGATGCTGCTTCGAGAGTAAATACGTGGCGGAACAGTTAGTCACTGCTCTGTGTGCACGGATGTTGTCTCAGTTCGAGAGGTTGTGGGTTGTCTGCTTGGGCAAGGTATGTTGTCAAAGTGAGACAAAATTCTATCCGTTATGCTTCTTGCTCAAGAAAGCAACATCGATTGGCCTTGCAAGAAAAAACGAATCCACTTGAGAAATGTATTGATAAGTAGGCACTCTCAAGACTGCAGATGAAGTCTAACTACCTCGGAGTTCCTGCTGCGCTGTTATACGGAAGTTGTAGCTGTAGCGAGCAGCTGCGGCGGCATGTCATGCCCAAATTCGAAGGATCACGCTTTGCTCTGTTTTCATGATCGGTTGGGGTGATATGTTTGCTGTTCTTCCAAATTCCGAGGTGCCCCAAATGTTGCAGCATATATTCTCTTTTGTGCGCAATTTCCGTATTCGGAAATCTGGATGATACTGTGAAAAGAGCCGAAGATGGGAGACGCTCTGCTAATCTTGTTGAGGCTTTGGTTCAGAATGAAAATCTTGAGCACTGAAGCCAGCATATACGATCGGCCATATTAGAATGGTTGTAGATTGGTGCTCTAAGGTGCAGAATTTGAGAGAAATTGAACCCTGTAAAAAGCGAGGGGAGCTTTAAATTTCATGCTTGTTGGCGTAGATATATAGCCATTGACGTAGTCCACAATAAATATGTATCAATCAGGTCTATAATTGTCAGGATATAATTTATTGATGTTCATCATCTCGTGTCGTGACATACCTCCAGCGAAAAGTCTCGTTCTTTAGACATGTTCAACTCATCAACTTTGATTTTTATATAAGATTTGTAGATTTACTCGCTTAGCCTTCTAATACATAGAAAACGCTGTAATTACTGCATAAGACATCCTTAGCTCGTAATATCATCTTCCTTTATGTGAGTGGTGCCCTAACAATTCCCAAGCTCAAATTATATTACACCAAGTTGCACCCTCTTACACATGTCTCGCGACCCAATTTTGGGTTTCCAACTCAGCACTGGATCAGCGCAGTAAGGATAGTGTTTAGAGGATCCCCTTTCCTACCGCAGCATTATTAATAAATACGAGATGTCTTATTGAACCCGATGGGTCGATATTGCTATGGTGGCTTAGATAGATAACCCTCCCAAGAGTCTCTGCCACGAACGAAAAAAAAAACGGCGACTCTATAGCGTGTGAGAATATTGACACGAAGATAGATCTATGCATGAAACGGGTTGATATAGCTTGTTCTAGATAGGAGTTGGGTTTAGTTATTTCGAGCCCCTATAATCACTATGATGCTGGTGGTAATGTATTTGAAGTATCTCCAATAGTCATAGTGGTACGAATTATAGAATACATAAAATCTTACATTCATTGCTCAGTGTGTGTGTGTGATCGACGTGCTGATAGTTAGTTTGCGAATAATTATTGAGCAAAGCGACTTCTTCCTCGGAAGCCCAGGAGGCTTCACCGCAGCCCCGTTCCCCCAAAGCAAGCTATTCTCAACAAAATTCATATCAACTATATAAGATGTGATTAAGGAGCTCATAAACGACTTAAAGAGCTGATAACCCGTTGGTATTCATCAAGTGATTAATCGGAAACCCAGCGACTAGGCTCGCTCCATCCGTCGAGCAATGCAATGATATTATACGGTGGAAAGATTGGCACAACATACTCGAAGATTATTATGGGTGCACCTCACCATTGCGATGAAATAGATATTAGCAAATGCTCTGAATATTCTGTGAGAGTTTTTTCAACAGCGTAGAATATGTACAATTAATCATACTAGGCTACTGGTATAGCGCTGTCGGATTCTGACTAGTCCTCGTCATTCAGAACCGTCATCAGCAACACGGGGCCAGGCTCCATGACTTTCAGCACTTACTCACTAGCATCAGGCCACGTTAATTTCTTTCTAATTGATTGATATAAAAAATTGGGAGAATTTCTATAACGTGTAGCGAACCACGCCCTCCCTTAAATCATAACGCCAATCGCCCGCCTCAGATGATCAGAGATAAGAAATTTCGATTTCGAACGACAGCATTGAGTTGCCTAGTGGCAATAACTCTCCAAGATTCCGGTTATGCTTCTGCCAAGTGGACCATGACATCTGTCCCTTTGACTGGTCCACCGATTCCTAAAGACGGTGATAGATCATTCAATCGAGGAAACGGTTGCTGCGTCGTCGACCCCGCAAGCTTAATGCTGAATCTATGAAGCAGAATGGCAATAAATCCGAATACCTGCTCTTTAGCTAGTGTCCGGCCTGGACATAGTGTACCCCCACCTCCAAAAGGCCTGAATGAGGGGTGTCTCGCCAAAGACTTCTGCTTCAAGAATCTGTAGGGGTCAAAGTCATCAACGCTCGGACCCCAGACGTTTCTGTTGCTATGGAGCTGCCGGAAGGGGATCAAGATGGAATTTCCAGCTTGCAACATCTTCGTCCCGACTTGCGTTTCTTCCACGACGACTCGAAGGGCGCCGGCGCCATTCTTGATGCGTAGGGTCTCATTCAAGACAGACTCAAGATGAGGGCAATTGGCGCATAGAAATTTGATGTCTAATTTCTGGGATCGCCAAGCAGCTTCGGTTTCATTCTTGACTTCTTCAAATAAGCGGCTGTCATAGAGGAGATACGATATAATCCAGAAAACCGTGTTGTATTCATTCGATATAGCCCTAGAGTGATAGTCAGTGTTATCCCAAGCAGGAGCCTCGTTGTACTATGCCGGTGTCAACTTACGCCCAGAAGCTCATCAATAACATAGATGCACGTGATTCTATATCGATATCGACGAGGTCCATCGCTGCGAGTATGTTTTCAACAACCCATGCTTGTTGGCTCCTCTTTTCCTTCGGTAGCTGGATAAATTTGGCTAGAGCAGTCATGATCTTTCCCTTTACCCCTGATACCGCATTAGACAGCAGTTTCGGGTAGCCAAAGACTACCATCCAGGCATTTTCATTGAACTTGCTCATGAGCTCGACAATATTGGGTTCGATTTCGTGCAAGTGATCGCCAAATAGCGATCGTGTAGTAGCCTCGACAATGTAGACGCGGCATAGAGAATAGAGTGAGGTAAGGCGAGATGGGTGTTCAACATTTTCATCGTACAGTTCGCTCCGAATACCCGCACTATCATCAGTAGGACCAAGATAAAACTCAAGGGAGTCCCGTTTGAGTATTCCGAGTAAGGGATTGATGAATGCTTCGGATAATCTATCCATGTGCTCACCCGGGAGGAGCTGCTTCCTGTAGGACTCTTCGACAAAATGAATGAGATTCAGCTGCGCCGGATTGAATGGGTTATTGGGTATGTAACACCAATCACCGGGCTGTGGGTCATGCCATGCCTTGTCGAACGCCTGGCGGGTGACGCCGAAGTTGGCTAGCAACTGCTTCAGGTTGCCATCAAACGTTAAGCCCTGTGTGTTCGAAAATACGGCGGTGATGTCTTTGGGGGCTGTGATGATGTAGAGCTTTCTTCCTGGAAGTTGGAGAGCAAAAGGCTCGTAGGTTCGACCCAAGTGATTGCTTGGCGAGGTCAGCGAGAAGGTAACATCGAGAAGCAAGAGAGAACTAGTTACAGGCCACGCTCTATAAGTCTCTCCGAGTTCTTAAAAAAAGAAATCGAGTGGCCTTTGCCTGCATTAGCTCACAGACCATAGTATTTCGAGTGCCGAATTTCATGTACCGATGACTATAAGAAGTGAGTGACGACCAGCAACGACGAGTTCTTGGATAGGATCCTACAAGGTGTCCAATAGGGGAGTTCCCTGGGAAGGCTTGGCCAGACGTAGGGCTTTATTGTGAAGGCCCAGAGGCGCCAGCAGAGAATGGACGCGCATAATGCAAGGCAGACAATCAGATATTGAGGCAAAGTATAAAAGAAGTCACGCAGCATATTGCAGAATGAAGGTGCAGTATTGGGGGCAGAAATGTAGGTGCACAGTGAAGGAGCGGTAGACAGCAATACTACATCACGAGATGGCCGGCAGGGAGAAGAAAGTAAGGACTACAAATAAGGGAATGAGAAACATCATTGGAGAGATAATATATGCACGAAGTACTGGACTTGGGGTTATGTCGCGACAGCAGGGTGACAGTCATCACGCTCTATCCCACGGTTCTCATGACCAAACCGGGACGTGACACCTAAGTAACCAATTCGTGGCCCTAATAGATATCTGCTTACCCGCGCAGCACTGCTAATATGAATGTAGCGAGCAAGTCAACGTGTTGTTTCGACATGAGCTTGGCCATGCGCAGCTGAATACGCGATGTTTCATTCAAATCCGCTGCCCCGCACTTTTTTCAGATTGCCTCTTCTGGTTAAGCATCATTTCTGTCAGATATCAGTCAAATGTTATTTTCGTCCGTGTTGGGTGGCATTGAGTTGGGGGCCGTTGGATTAAAGCCATACATCTTATAAAGCTACTTGTGACTTGTTGCTGCTTCAACAATAAACTCTCTACACTTCAATTGTTGGCCCCACTCACTTACACCCTCCCTGCCCCCGTTGGTTGGAGCCTGGTTACATTGCATGCAGCCTACATGCATCATACATAGCCTGCAGGTATATCTTCCATAGAGATAGCTATCACAAGAAGCCTGCTTCGTAGGGGTACATGTCCCTACACACACGTGTATCTCCAATTTGCCGTGCCACAATGCAGTTGGTTTGATAATACACAATTCGTCTTGATGGTGCTGCAATGGAGTGTCGATCAAACAATACTCACCCAACCGGCTCTTGAAAAGTGAGTCTTGGCACTTTCCCCAAAGTTAAAAATTCCTTGTCTAAAGCGACGTGTGAGTTTCTCATTAAACCAAAATGCCGATACCTCATTGTTCTTCTTGTCAATAATAATGTCTCATCGTCTCAGTCTCTATCTCATGGATTGAGTTCACTGCTCGCGAGCCCCCTTATACTCAAATGCCATGTCGGAAAACTCACAATTGACGATGCCGAATTCTTCTGCGCCGAAGGCCAGTCCTCATGGGCCGTGGCGCGTTGCCGTCATCATCGGATCTCTCTGCCTAGGTATTCTTCTCTACGGTATCGACATCAACATCATAGGAACTGCTATTCCTCGAATCACAACCGACTTCCACTCTCTATCAGACGTGTCATGGTATGGCTCCGCATATTTATTGACGGTAACGGCATTCCAACCGCTATTCGGGAACCTTTACAAGTTTTTCAATGCGAAGGTGGTATACCTGCTTTCGCTTCTCATATTTGAAGGTATTCCCGTCTCAGAGTCGATTTGCGCCAAGAAATCATGTTTTAACTAGGTTCCTTTTCCAGTGGGATCCATCGTGTGTGCGACATCACCGTCTTCGGCCGTCTTGATATTCGCTCGTGCATTGCTGGGCTTTGGCGCCGCTGGGCTCCTTCAAGGCGCTCTCGCTATTATCGGATACGTCGTCCCGCTTGATAAAGTTCCTCTTTTTCAAGGCGTCGTTGTCAGTGCCCTGGGAATTAGCGTGGCCATTGGACCCGTCATTGGTGGTGCGCTAACGGAGCATGTGAGTTGGCGTATGTAATCAATGCATATGAGTCTCTTTGTAATAGCATAAAACTAACGTTTCTCCTAGGTTGGTGCTTTTGGATGTGCGTAAGACCCGGTTGTATCTCTGACTTAATGCTGACACAACTGATGCTAGAAATGTCCCCATTGGTGGCTTCGTCATCCTTGCGATATTGGCGTTTGTTCCGTTGCAACAGTCTTCCAACCAGCAAGAAAGGAGTCTCCCCATTCGATCTAAGGTCCGGCACATGGATATTATCGGGATTGTTCTATTTATCGGGGCAGTCACATCTTTCCTTCTTGCTGTGACCTGGGGAGGGCAGACCTATCCCTGGTCCAACTCGAGGATCATCGGCCTTTTCGTCTCTTTTGGCATATTGACTATACTTTTTGCTGGTTGGCTATGGAAACGAGGCGAAACAGCCCTGATACCACTCCGAGTTCTTAGACAACGCTCCATCGCCATGGGTTCTTTAACTCTATTTTTAATTGGGATAGCAAATCAGATTGTAGGTGCAGATCATGATGTAAGCCATTATTAGGGGCATACTGGAGTCTAACTCGCCGCCAAACGTTTAGTATGCCTTTTACCTCCCGATATTCTTCCAATCGGTACAGGGGGTATCTACTACGCAGAGTGGAGTTCAATATCTTGCGCTGGTACTACCCCAGATTGTGGCGCTGGTAGTCGCTGGTGGGCTTGTATCGCAACTCGGGGTTTATGTAATCACGCCTTTGCCAAAGTTAGAAGCTTTTACAGAGTTGACTCGTGTTACAGGTGCCGTTCCTAGTTGTCGGACTGGGCATTGGAAGTATAGGCGCGGGGCTACTCACTACGATTGACGTCACAACATCAACAGCCAAATGGGCTGCGTTCATGGTTATCACGGGTATCGGAACCGGCATGGCTCAGAATCTTCCTATCAGTGCCGTGCAAGCAGTTCTTGAGTGAGATCTTACATATCATTCCTATCTTGAACTATTGCTTATCAATGTATTGACAGTCAAAAAGATGTACCGACAGGCAATGGTGAGTATCCGTGCCAAGAGTTCATAATAGCCAGTATCGACGCTGACATTTTGTAGCCATTGTCGTATTTTCTCTTCAGCTTGGAGGGTAAGAAATAATGTGTTCGCAATCAAACCCCAGCCTCATTTGCAAAACGGATTATGCTTCCGAACAGTATGAGTGACTGATTGTGATTAGAGCCCTCGGTCTCGCGATAGGACAAAACCTTCTTATCCAAAAACTCGGCACTGCCGTGCTAACATATACTAGCGCCGTGTCTCCCAGTCAAGTCATCGCAGCGGGGGCTTCCGGTTTACCGAGCCTAACTTTGAATCCATCTGTCCTCCATGCACTGCGTACGGCATACAGTGACGCTGTTCATTATACACTGATATTAGCGCTTGCGGGAACCGCTTTAGCGATTCTGCCCGCAGGAGCTACGGAGAATTTGAACATTAAGACCATCGCGAACGAAAGACTCAGAGCAAAGTCGATGGAGACCGAAATGACCGAAACCGAGGGGAAAGAGAAGAACGGTCACACAGTTGAGACAGTCGAGCCATAAGAAGCTTTTTGGCATTGATGGAATTTGAGACAGCGACTAAATTAGATTGACTCCTGAAATTCAGTCTAGCAACTGATGATGGGTGAACAGTCGTGTAGTCACACAGCGATAGCTCTTACAAAAAGGGTTTCATGAGCACAAGCTATGTCATTTGAGTAGACATTGCTCCATAGCGTGTATTAGTATTAAGGCGAGAACGATGGACTAGTAACAAAATGGGTTTTGATTTGCAGATTTTAAATTCTAGTAACATTATTACATCACACGGCTTGAATGTTATTGCGGCCACAAGACTTCTCTCTCCGGAAAAGGTCGCTGATCATCACCGATATTCTGAAGAAAGCATACCTTCGCTAATAAGTTCTGGCTTACATTTAGCTAGCCCTAAAGCGCGATAATAATTAGTAGTCATGTACATGTCATCACATCATAGTTCCCCGGGATTAGAAACATCAGGCAAAACGAAAGTGGAGTTGAGAATTCTAAAATACCTCACCCCTGAGGTGAGAGGTAGCGGTATAGTTGCTACAGAATACAGCTGTCTACCATGGCACTGGGTAAATTCTAGTAACCATTCACAATGGAACTCGGCCCCCTTGGTGAGCTTTAGGCTTCCAGCCTTTGGGTATGAGTTACATACTATCTGCAGGCTCATCTATATATCTTGAGTACTCAGGCTCTCCAGACTCTATGATTTGGACTGTAATACAAGAAGCGTTACTCCGTAGTGGGTAGTCATACCTCCAGTTTGATGTGGCTATAATTAATCCTTGGTAGATCCGGCCCGATGATCGGCTAGGATCGGCACTTGCTCCATGTAGCCTAGCTGGTACCGGGGCCATCTTTATCATGGCACTTGGCACGCGAATCAGCTAGGGAGAGACTCCAATGAGGTACAGTACTATGTCCTAAGGTTAGGTACTTACGTACTTCGTAGTTTGTATCTCAACAAAGTGATAACTTCTACTTGGAATTAATTTTGAAAGAGTTAAGCTATGACTCAAAGTAGTATCAGCGATAAGAGAAGAATAGCTCTTATAATCTGACATACTTGCAGGTGCAAGAAAACCACTTGCAGTTCTACAGCTTGCAGGATTCAAGCCTAGTTGGACATCGCTGGATCCAGCCCCTTTCTATATCAGATCATCCTAGCATTATCTCGAGTCTGCGAAGCCCACCAGCCAATGGCTGGCGCTGACAGCACACCACACTATGGGTAATGTTGGTCGGCTCGTTCGTGAAGCTGAAAAAGGCCCCCCGAAGTAGGGCCTGGCACAGGCTTGACTTGGGGCTAAGAAAGCAAACGCCTCCATGCGCCGCCGTCATGTTCGGTCCTAGGTACGTGCAGTGCTCGTCTCGCTACACAATGTGACTGCGAAGCTAGGTGAAGGTGAAAGATTCAAGAGTCGGTGATTAGGTTGCACCCTTTAGAGACTGATATACGATGTAAGCCCCAGCACTAGCCACATCATGCTATGTAGACGAGACACAAGCATGCAGACCCATCTTTACTATCAAGAGTTACACAATTCGAAGCGCACTCATAATCAGCTCTGAACTGGCCCGTTCCTTATCTTAGTATACCACAGAAAATTCTCTGTAGCGCACAAGACGATTTCAGCTACGGAGATAACTGTTGGCAAGGCAATACAACAGGAGGTACTCCGTAAGTACCTTTAAACAGGTGCTTTATCCAGGTACCCTTGCTTGCACTTGGCAAATTACCGTAGCCTAAGTGGGCGTATGGCACACGAACTATGGAACTATGCCTGAAATAGATACCTGTGGATTTTCGTAGGACTCAATAGGCTCAGGCAGGCTTTGGCAACTTCTACCGTCTGGAATCTTGTTGTAACACAGCTATTATTATCTTCCACATACTCCGTACATTGGGAGAGATCGCCTTGTAAATCACGCAGCCTGCCTAACGATGTGTTGAAAGAAACTGCAAGACGCCATCTAGGGCATTGCGATCGCAATTCTTCTCACGCTTGTAGAGTTACACCATATGAATCAAACGACCTTACGGCGGCGTTACTCCAATATCAATCAAAACCTGACCTATTGTCTATTTCTTTTGCCCCGCAACGCAACCCGACACAACTCGGCGCAATGCCAGTTTGGGGCCAGAGCCAGATTTCGCCACAGCAGAGCCCGTCGCGTGCGCGCGGAATCTACCGCGATTGGGAAATTGATCAGACTCTTAGAATACAGCCTGCGTAGAAGGATTCTTCTTGTTGTATGTACACGAATATGCGAGTAGCAGGCACAGCATGGACAATACTACACACCCCAATGGTTGATTAAAGTACGGTCCCAATCGGGCTCTGGGCTTTGCTGACGGATGCAAGGCTTTGACCAACAGTAGCGAGGGCTCAGAGCTCCCTATCCCACCCTCTTAGAGTAGTATCTGTGCTCTACTGTTGGTTCCCGCGGCACATAGATTACGAGCACAATAATGTAGACCAATGAACGTCCTCTCACTTGGGAGGCACATACATCCAGTAACATGCTGCGTCTCCAAATGCGGCACATGATTCGGAGCCTGACTATGTAGTTATCACATAACACAACGTCTATCCCTTTCCTCGTCGCAACCTAGTTCTCAATGTTTCCTGAAACTTATATGCGGCCCTTTTTCAAGACCGATATGATATAATACCAAAGTAGTTATCATATTCGTTGAATGCATCAAGATTACATCGGGAGTTACAAGGTGTGCTCAACGACATGGATCCAGGGGCTTTCCAGCCGCAACCTGGTGCTACGCCTCCAGCAGTCTCCTATAATCTCTTTCTTGTAAGTCGATCCCAATTTTCCATCACGTGTTTGATAGTCAACTAACGCTTCGATAGGGGATCATATGGGGTGGTGTTGCCATATCTGGTCTAATGGTATTATGCCGCTTTTACTTTCGTCTATCGCGAGGACCACGTCGTCTATACATAGACGACTTCTGCTCTGCGCTGGCCTTCATACCAATCCTAGTAACAGGCGCAATATGGCAATGGGCAGGGAAAGACCTGTACTACACGTTGAATGTCGAGGCCGGGCTCGCGCAACCTGAGGGCGACTTCGTCTTGCGCTTCTATCGTTGGCTTAAAGCTGGATTGGTTTCCGAACTTAGTTTTCATACTTGCCTGGTACTCATCAAGTTCTCCTTGTTATTTTTCTTCTGGAGACTGGGCAGACGTGCACAGTATTTTAAATATTCTTGGTGGCTTGTGGCCTTTTTGTGCACGGCTAGTTATATCGCTGCACTGGGAACCTTCCCGTACAAGTGCGCACTTGGGCCATTTAACTACATTATTGTCGACTGCAACACTCCTGCTAGTATTCATTACGCCGAGACAGTTCGCAAAATCGATACTGCACTAGATACTCTCACAGATTTCCTCAGTAAGAATGACCTTATCACCTACCCCTATTGCCTGTCCCTCTGCCGCAGAAGGGCCAATCGCTACTCTGACTTACCAATACTTAGTCATGTTACTTCCAGCAATTCTTTTATGGAAAGTTCAGATTCCATGGACTAAGAAACTGGCGATACTTGGTATATTCTCGCTTTCAATTATCACGGTGGCTGTTGCTATCACTAGAGTTCTATCAATCAGTGATATGAAACGAGAGGATGGTCAGAGTGATCCTTCCTATCTTTGGCTTTGGACCTCGATCGAACAAACAGTCGGTATGTCGCTACATCCATAGCTGTGTATCTCTCCTTTCTATCCCTCGACGCGTGAACTAACTTCCAATCTCTCTCATACAGCTATGGTGGTGTCGTGCTTATCAGCATTTCCACAATTGTTCAATCATTCACAGAGGAAGAAAAAGGCAACTTTCGCACCTATGGCATATTACCGGCAGGTGATGTCGCGTGCAAAACCACAGAATATGAGCCAACGTGGCGACTGGTATGATCTGGCAGCGATGTCTCGGAGCCGGGGGTTTGATGAGGCGTATGTTCCGACAGATAGTGACGGATCGCTTGAACCAGTCCACAGCTGCGAACTACCTATAATGTTGCCCATGGCTGCTGCATCGACTGCTAAAGCGTATGCAGACCCATATGCAGAACTATCTGGATCAAGTTCAGGTATCAGGGTAACGTATGAAGTTAGCGTTCAACAAGTAGAATCCATACGGTAGCTAGATATGAAGTTGAATTTATAAGAGCTTTTAACAATCATATGTTTATACATATGTGAAATTTAGGAAACATGGCTCCGTCCAACATGAACACTGTGAGTTCACGTGTGATCATATATGAGACCAAGTAATTAGGTGCAACAATGATAGATAATAGGCTACAAACAGTAATTCGTGTCGTAGAAGATTGAAGCTCGGAGAAGAGAAGTAGTTCTTGTGATACGAGGCTGAAGTAGACATGTCGTGATTCTCAACTTTTTCCATTGAGTTGTTATTGAGATACTACATATGAGTAGTGTCCTCGCACAAGATGCATTGAATTCAAAAGCTTCCACCCGAATCGAACTATGTTTCCGTTCATACATAGTAAGTTTAGTTCTCTCTTTTCACTTCCGCCAATTAATTACTTCTCAAACACCTCGTATCATAACTGTAATGACACAGGAATGCAATACAATACTACTACACTACTAAAAGCGGAACATTGTCAAGCCGGACGCTTGACTGCTTGCACCCCCTGATACATACCTTGACATAGACTCATCTACACAGATTCGTAATCGCATGCTCTAAGCGTTTCTTCTTGATCTTCATGTCGATAGTCTTCATTAGGAGCAGTGCTTAGAATATACAAAACTCTACGCCACATAGCCGAGGCTCGGTCAACTTCTCCAACGTCGTCAGATTCTAGTTATCCGAATCCGACATAGATATCCGAAACTCGGCCAACGCAGCGAAACTTTCCTTATTCTCGTCCTTTCCGGCCAACTGCAGCTAGAAATCATCACGTTATGGGATTTACCTCGGCATGTTTAAGAGTATTACCAATTCTATAGAATAAGACGTACGACAAGGTGAGTTTGTTAATGCAATGCATGGCATGGTGCATCTAACAATATGCAGGTCCTTGGTAATCACGCAACTTTGGCAACTTTGGCAACTTTAGCATGTCTGACATAGAGTAATGTCAGAAACTCACTAGCGAATGAGAGGGGTTTAATTGTATTAATAATTATCTGGATAAGTGCAGTTCAAAGCAAGGGAGACGCGGAGTTACCAACAGAGTGGGGCTCATGCAAGGGGAGAGAGACACAACTTAGCCTACCAAGTCCAACGGATTTAGTCATTCACTGCTACTGTGGAATAGAGACGATGAAGAAATTAGTTTATTCTTTGAGATGGAATAAATTATAATGTTTCTGTCTATGGTTAAGTGTTTGTTGTTGCCGATATTTACTACCTATTTCGAAGTCTAGTGGCAGTTAACTGTTAGGGGCAGGTGAGACACTACTACGGCCACCCCCAGGGGCTAATTCCAAATATCGCCTTTCACAAAGGATCGTGAGTTACGCGGACTGAAGGCTTCTGGTACCCACTCCAGCTTGTGTTTGCTTGATCCGGTTACGTGATGTCCGGATTGGTAATAACCAGTAGCACTAGACAGTCCATCGATCGAACCACCTGTCCTACTAACATCCTAACTCTGCTTGGCGAATGACGCAACGAGTATATCGTCGCTGGTCATGGGCATAACATATAAGTACATGCCGTGTCGCCGCAAGCCAGAATTCATATCGTCGCAAGCCAGAGTCTATATCGCCAACTTACCTTAGTATCTACAGACCAGATTCAAAATGTCGAAACCCAGCTTCATCGTTGTCACCGGCTCCTTCTCGCCGGCGGGAATGTACGAGGAGTTTGCTGACCGCGTTCGAGCGCGCGGCTACGATATCAAAGTCCTACAATTGCCGTCTGTCAGCCCCGGCCCGGGACAGCAAGGAGACGCGCCACCTGGGTCCATGTACGATGATGCGGCCCTCATCGCGCGGGAAGTCGAGGCGCTTGCGGATATGGGAAAGGAGGTGATTCTTGTTGCGCATTCCTATGGAGGTATGCCCGCGACGCAGAGTACCAAGGGCCTCTCCATTCACGAGAGACAGGCGAAAGGCAAGATTGGTGGCCTTGTAAAGCTTGCGTACATGTCTGTTCTCCTCACGACCCCAGGCGGCACAGCGGGGGACGTGGCAGTCAACCCGTTGCCGCCAGCGGATGTTAGTATACGATGGCTCATATTCACGAGAACGATTAGACTCGATACTAACTTCGTGTTTCAGGAGGCGGGATGGATGAGCCTAGGCGACACCCGGTTGCTTGCGCCCGTTTGCTACTCGGATCTGCCACCCGAAGAAGGCCTGCGCTGGGCCTCGATGTTCGCACTGCATTCTGCGGTCAGTTTCACGGATCCTCTAACGCATGCCGGATACAAGGACGTTCCTGTGTCATACCTGTTCTGTGAGGATGACCTGGTTGTTCCCGTAGCGGTTCAGAAAAGTGAGATCGAGATGCTCGAGAAGGAGACGGGACACAAGATTGATGTGACCACCATCAAATCAGGCCACTGTCCGACTTCCAGCTGTCCAGACAAGGTCGTTGATTGGCTTCACGACATCGCTCAGCAGGTGTAACTGATTGCAACGGCCACTAACATAGGAGGGTAGGAGCTGGACATGGGGCATGCCGTAATATGTGCGGCCAGGTGTAGGGTGAAGGAGAGCTCTGCGATAATAATCAATTACGATGTACATCTGTAAAACTGTAGGTCGAACTATATGGTTAGCCAATGTAAGCAGGTACTCATGCCACTTCTATAACTGATGGGCGCAACATGCTCCTCTGAGGATGTCCGTTTTCTCGTTTCATATGATTAGTATGAAGTGATCTTGTCGGAAACATTCTGGCATTCTCCGGTTAGATATTTCCCCTCGCCAATTGCAGGCCTTGAGAGGTGGAAGCAATGCAAAAGCACCGTTGTGGTTTCCGGAACTAAAATGGGATGGACAAGCCAGTGGATATTCCCCCGTGTACCAATGACGTGATCCTGTATTATAGCAAAAAGGGACCTGGCATGGAAATTCTCTGCGAATGCAACGTAAGAATATAATGGATGCTGCCTGGATTGTCACGTAAAGCGTGAACATTCAGTTACATAGACGCCCTCGCACAATATAGTCGGCATCTAGCCATTGTAAACATGCGCGACTGATTGAGATTTCTTACCGTTCTCTGAGCATCTATAACACTGGGCAGAACCTTGTATTAGAAATATGTACTCTATTAAGGATGCACTGAATGAGTATCGCAGCCAAATCTTTCGGCCATTTAGCGCGGTGGGTAATCTCCAACAAATGTGTTCCGTTATGACTCACGCCGATACTTAAACGAAAATGAGATGGCGATGGAGGCGGGGTAGCTTCATGAGGTGAGATATGAGATACGATTGTGTGCCGTATAATTGAAGGTATGCTCACAACTCTCGAATACCAGATCTCAAAAAATCTTCTCATCTTATCTTCAGTTTCTGAGGAAATCTATAGAGAGCTCACTGAGAGATAAAGTGGTCCGTCTGCCTTACCTCGTCTCGTCTTTGGTAGTGAGTCTGCTTAATTAACGACGGAACACCTAGTTCGACGTGGACCAATATGTCGCAAAACATATATGATCAACAAGAATTCTTCGAGGGCTATATAAAGCTCGATCGACAGACGCAGGGACTTGACGGCGCGCCTGAATGGCCACAGCTGTGCGCGATGCTGCCCCGTCTCGAAGGCGCCCGGATTCTCGATCTCGGATGCGGGTTCGGTTGGTTCGCGCGATATGCACGGTCCAAGGGCGCCGTGCACGTGCGCGGGATCGACCTTTCTGCCAATATGCTAGACACGGCGCGGCGCATGACGTCGGATGACGCCATCGTGTATGAACAGGCGGACCTCGATAGCCTCACGCTGCCCGAGGCAGAGTACGACGTCGTGTTCAGCTCGCTCGCGTTCCACTATCTGGTCGATCTCCCGCGACTGATCGCCGAGATTGCGAGGAGCTTGAAACGCGGCGGCCGTCTCGTGTTCTCAGTTGAGCACCCGCTCCTCACAGCTCCGACCACACCACGTATGGTTGTGGTCGAACCGGACACTGGCCGAAAGGCGTGGCTGGTTGATGCATACCAAGAAGAGGGTCTGCGGATAAGAAACTGGTTTGTCGAGGGCGTGCGCAAGCAGCATCGAACAATGGGCTCTTATATCAACATGCTGTTGAGTTGCGGCTTTCGGCTTGCGGGCTTCACAGAGTGGCGTCCCACGGAGGAGCAATTAACGACCACCCATCCTAGCTGGGCGGACGAGTTGATTAGGCCTACCTTCTTGTTGATGAGTGCAGTAAAAGATTGAGATGATATAAAGTTGACGCGGGGTGGACGAGTGTGAGAAGAGTAGGTTAGGTTAGGTGAGTGTGCCTGATGAGGTGAGACAACCACGGTACTGTATGTACTCTACATACTTACCTGTTCCAGTTCAAATCCGCGAATAGAGAGCTACTGCCTGTATATGTCGTTAACTTGTCTTCTGCGGCTGCTTGATAGGTGGGAGTATGGCCATATGTCATGATTTTATCTTAGAATGAAATGGTAGACGAATTCTAATTAAACATAGACCTCGTGCGTATGCTGTTGATCTGTTTAATTTAGTTCACTTCAAGTCTCACTCTCATACACACACATACACACGCAAGCGAGACCGAGACTTTCACATGGAAACTCAGCGCGAGCTTCCCGCTGTCAGTGAAGAATGCAGCTACCTAATTCAGACGACCTTGTGTGGATAAGTGCGTCAGCAAGTTCCTATACTAGGTAGGTAGCACCGTCCTGGCGCTGTCTCATTGGTTCCCGTCCGCTAGAGCATGTATCCATACCATCGGCCAGTGCGCTAAACAGGTACCCTTCGGCACTGAATCAGCAGTAGCTCTTCGTCGCATGATGCCAACGTCTATTGCGACTGCCGTGGTAGCTTAGCTTCCTGATTCTATCTTTCGTCTGCATTTACCACATCTACCACTCCGCAACACGCCTCCGCTTCCAGTACTATCACTGTATCTTGTCTCTTGCCGTCTCCCCCTGCAGGAACATATCGGCGATCGACCATCAGCGAAACCAATTCCCTTCTCCTGACCTGTCTAAGTAGCAATGATAGCTGTGAGCTCGCGCGCTGCGTCGTTCCCGTGCTATAGTTAGACTATCGCCGACCTCTGCCGCCTGCAACAGCGACTCTACCTCGACCGCCCGACCGATTCCTCCGTATTCATGCCCATCACGTCTGAGCCCGCCCCGCGACAGCCCTTGGCGCAAAAGCCGCTGCCTGAATGCAGCCCCTGAACCCCTACCTGGCCGCCTTTTTCAAGCCAGGGAGCTCTGTTGCCGCCCAGTGCACGCCCGTCCACCACCACATCTTGCTCGTGCCGACCACCGAATGCCTGCTGACTCACCGCGAAGTCGACAGCGGCGCATCCTTGCACGATGTTGTCGCCACCGACGAGTTCCTGGCGAGCCATGTCCTGCGCGTGCCCAGCGCCGCCAGCGGGAGTGAGAGCATCGGCAACCTGAGAGAGTGGCGCGGCAAGGCCAAGCAGTACACGACCATAAACGGCCGCAGCGTTGTCATCAAGGATGCTTCTGTCTATAGCAACAAGGGTAAGTGGCCCCGTAGATCGCGCCGTGGTGGACACAACCGCTCCTGACCGTCTCCCTAGGCTTCAAGACGCTTGCGCACTCTCAGCTTCTGTCCGACGCGATATGGCATGCCGATACGATTGAGCCCCGGCCATGGCTTGTATACTATATTTCGAGGCCGTTGGTCGGCGCTTGGGAAGAAATCGACATTCCCCGCGCCGTTTTCACAGAGGGCATGGCGAGCAGACAAGCCACCGAGGCCAGGCAGGCTGCTGCCTTGGAGAATGGCGAGCCGAGCTTACCGAGGAAGAAAGACATCAAAAACTTTCACGATCTCCTCAACCATTTTCCCAGCATCGCGAAACAGATGCAGGTTGGTCTGGAGAAGCTCTTCAAGGAGTTCAACACCGTCTTCGAGAAGCCGCTGCCTCCACCGCCGTCCGCCGTACACATACCCGATCCTGCGCCAGATGGTCCTATTGCAGCGGCTATGAAAAAGGTACGGGCAGGCAGTCTGCCACGGCCGCCGGATAACATAGACGGACAGAGCAGCGCACCACTGTCCGAAAACTTCTTCGCCGAGGATGATGAGGACGTGATGCGCGCTTCGTTGGAGACGGCCGTAACCAATGCGATTGACCTCTTTCAACGGGTTGATACCCAGCAACTATCGAATCTAGGCGCTACGACTGAACTAACTGGACCGCTAGTGGAGCGACTGATCGAACGGTACGTGGCTGAACACGTACACAATCTAATATGGCCACGCCTCACTACACTCCGGCGACCACAAGACCAAGAGCTCGAGGCAAAGATACGGCAGACTGAATTTATTGATATCTCGCAGCTGGGCATTTTCGTGGATGGTGGCCTCAAGAAGAAACGTGGGCTCGTGATCAGGCTCGGGGCCGCGGTAGACGAATTTCGAAAGATAGCGAATGCGACGTGCGCTCAAGACATGATGAGCATTCTGCTGACAACCATCAAGGCGGCTACGCAAGTAGCCGAAGAGCCGCCACATTCGAGCGACGACACCAAACCGCCGTCGGAAAAGAACGTCCTCATGGTCAATGCGGATACACTGGTATCCTTACTTCTATTTGTTGTAATCAGGGCAGGCGTCAGGAACTTACAAGCAAGGCTACTCTATATGAAGCACTTCATCTTTATTGATGACGTCGACAGCGGAGAGATGGGGTATGCCTTGAGCACATTCGAAGCCGTTCTCTCCTATCTTTTTGGTGACTCGAGTAGTCTTAGACGAGCAAGTCGTCGCAATAAGGCTCTGTGGGACGCGACAGCAAAAGGTGACGTGGACGAACTGAGGAGAATAATGGACCAGGACGCCCACTCCGCCGAGGCCGATGAACCCTCTCCGTCTCCGATTTCAAGTCATGCGCCATCGGTGAATTGGAGTATGTTCAGTGGCTCCTCCCGGCGGTCTTCGTTGGCTTTGACCCCGTCCGAGTCCTACTCTCAAGGATCAGGCTTAAGTCATGTCTTCCCGTTCCAGAATAAATCGTCGGACGATATACTCGCCGGCCCCGCCAAGAGGATCAAAAGGGTCGCCATGGACACTACAAGCGTTTCCAGCAGTTCCGGCTTTTCGTATCACTCGCGAGCCAATAGTATTATTACATTGGGCAGTGGGCTCGAGGGAGATACTTCTGTTGAGCGCCTCTGCCAAACACAGGATTCCTTTGGTGAATCAGTTCCCATGATGGCCGTTCAGAACGAGCGCTCCGAGGCTCTCAAGTATTTCTTATCGTTGGAAGATCTCTTTCCTAGAGATACGATCCTTGAAGATACAAACAATGATGACACTAGCCTACTAAGCGCCGCCATCCAGCTAGGCCATACCGAGCTGATTGACATTATTCTTGATTTTGTCATGTCCTCGACGTCCGAGGTGCAAATACGGCAATATCTTGCAAAGCAAGATACCCAAGGACGGAGCGTAGCACACTATCTCTTTCATGCGCCCGCATTAATTCCGCGCATCGGCAAGCTTTTACCTTGGAGGCAGAAGGACAAGAATGGCCAGACACCTTTGTTCGCACTATGTCGTTCTTATGACCATCCCGATTACACTAATATGGTGCAGATGGGCCTCGACGTCGCAACCGCTGCTCAAGGAGATGGGCTGCCTCTTCATCTGGACCATCACATTGATTGCAAAGGAAATACTCTTCTACACATTGTCAATGATCCACAATTGGCGGTTAGGATCCTGCTACACTGCGATGTAAATGTGAATGCTAGCAATGAGAAGAAGTTCACAGCACTCATGGTAGCAAGCAAATATGGTCGCTTCGACATGGTGCGAGTACTTTACTCTGACCCGAGAGTGGATGTTGCGATCAGAGAGAATCGTGGTCTGACGGCTATAGAACTCGCCAAAGACGATGACGTACGGAATCGCATCGATGACCTCGCGTTATTCGCTACGAGTCCAAGTATAGATGGTCGTGTTACCGGTGTAGTCAGATCCTTTTTCGTAGAGGATGCAACCATCCGGCTCGTGCTGAAGTCGGGCGCACCGACAGATGATAATTGCTACACGGTGACTACATGCAGACGCTCGGCCGCCGACTTCGAGCGTCTTGCCGGCCTGCTCTCAATGGAGAATCCGGCATCTTGGATACCCAAAGTCGCAAGTCCAAGATCCGCATTTCAGATCCCCTCCAAACCGTCCCGCTCTATCTTGAAGGATACACAGATACGCACGAATGCCTTCTTCAAAATTATGTCCATACATCCCACCTTTGCAACACATGAAATGCTATGGGAATTCTTCCTGGTCCCGGATCTCCATGCAGATATGATGGAGCAGCGAAGTCGCCTCAAGGCAGAAGCCAGGAGCGAAAGAGTCCGAGATGAATTTGAGCCCCTAGGAGATACGCATGAGGTAGAACAGTTTGTGGAACATGCACGCGACACGGTTCGAGGTGTAAACTATGCCACCAAGACTCTTGCGCGACGGACCAATGCGGTAGTTGTCGCCACCAATGGTACGTCAATCTCCACGAAAATCAAGGTATCATGATCATGCTAATTGAGCAAACAGATCTTTACGATGCAGCATGTCTAGTGTCTCGAATGGTGAGCAAGCTTGCTTTCCTGCCACACAGTCACGCTGCGGCAGTTGAGACCTACATTGGCACACTTACACCACCCGCTACAAATCCGCATCACATACTGCACAACGCAATCCTAGCCATGCACTCTACGATCCAGGCGATGCTCTCGGCTTTGGCACGACCGCCCCAACTGGTCGCGCAAATCAACATAGCCCGTAAGGCCATCGAACGTAACTACAACTCGGTGTCCCGCTCTACGAGGTGGCCGCTAGGGTTACTAGATGAGACGCGTCAACGTATTAACGAAGAGAAAGAGGAGAGAGCTAAGCAGATACAAGTCGAGTTGGACGATCTGTCCAAAGAACTGCGTTACACCCAGCAGACAGTAGCCGGTGAGTTGGCTGGCTGGCAAGATCTGCATGAGCGCATGGGACGGCAGGCTATCAAGGAATTCGCAAGGACGATGTTAATCCTTGAACGTGAGCGGCTGCAAGGGATCAGGAGGGCAATGAGGAAGTTGCAGGATGGTCCTCGTGAGCCTACAATGACGACTCAAGTACCACAGCCGTCGAATACCGCCCGGTTGAACGCCCCTAGGAATGCAGAGAGCCCGCCAATGAGCAACAGGGGCGGAGGCGAATCCAGTGCGATGGGCGAAGCAGCGTCGAATGGCATAGAATAGGATGGACAGGCTTGAACTGCTAACCGTATCGCGGCCAGAACCACCCCTCCAACACTGTCATGCTGCTAGGTTAGATGCGGGCAAGCCAGTCTCTCGCCGTGTCAAACAATATCTGTTTCTTGTGGCCGGTCATGTGTCGGCTCGGCGCACATGCTATGTCTGCTGACCCGATTAATAGAACTCTGAGCATCGGATGGGATAGCTAAGCCTCACTCCACAAGCTGAACAGAGAGCGAGCTACCCGTGCATCTCGAAGGTTGGGAGGCAGCCCGTAGCCCTAATAAATACACATGTTGTCACCATGTGCCCGACCCGTTCGACAGATCCGGCGCTGTTAGCTGGCACACTTGATTGATGTGCCGCTGCCTCAGCCCATTGGCGCGGCCTGGGGTTACGCACGCCCGGCGCTTGGGCGGCTGGCGCGAATCGGCTCACCTCGGCTGCTGCTACAGCTTTGCTGCGCATCAAGAGACCTGGGTTCATCGATCTGGTTAGGCCAAGTCGGGTCGCTGCCGCAGCAACCGAGACCATAGTCGCAATGCGGCCTGACCGCCTGCTGAAGTCCGTACTCTCCACGAGCGGGTATTTTGGGGAGAGATTACGTAGCGTCGGCCAGAACTTCTTGAATAAACCTTCAAGGTGGAGTAGATTGGGTGGGCTAGAATTTTGGGCGCGACCTGTGGTCTTGATTGCGGTCGTGTGTGATTGTGAGTTGTGTAAGTAGCATTCACGCCCAAGGAAGATGGAAAGGCCTGCTCCCGCGGGGCTTGGATGATTCGGCGGCCGGCTTTGCCCCAGCCTGCGGGAGGCTGGATGGCGGGCTTGACTGCGACTTTTCTAATGTGACGTTGCTTATACATAGAGGATCGGCGACTTGGACCTTGGATAGATAGACAGATACGATAAACAACAGCGATAATACCCCATGCTGTCTGATTTGATCTTCACCGTTGGATTTTTTTCACATCCAACACCGGGACCGACTTGGGCAGGCTGGGCCAGACGGTGAAAGTGATTGTGATTGTGAATGGGCGTGGGTGTGAGTCAGTCTGATTGTGCAGTGCAGGTGGTGATTGCAGTCTCGAGTGTTCCCCCTCGCTCGGCTTCTGCGCTCGGCTTCTTACATCCTCGTCGTGGGTGGCAAACATCGTGATCGTGACCGTGATTGAGAGCGCGTTTCGATCGTGTGAAGTTCGCGTTGCCTTCGCGTTTGGAGAGGTTTTTGCGTGATTATGAACTACTTTCTTATTTACTTCCCAGCCTTCTCTACACTACTGTATACTACTTGGTCTAGATGATTACAACTATGATTATGACTCACTCATCCCAGCTATGCATGTCGCCGTCTGCATTATGGATTCTGTATCTGCAGCTCCGACGATCGTGTGCTCGCACGAGAGTACATAGCGCATATACCTTTTTGCTTACTTGTCAGTATGTAGAAGCCAGCTTCACCGATGGTCATGTACAATGTGCCTATGTCGTCGTCGGACGAAAGTTCCGCAAACCTGCATTGCATTGCATGCAGTGTTACTAGTATGCAAGTCTACTGCACGGCCTACTAGGAAGCGTGAGTCATCGATGGTGTGTGTGTGGCGTATTACGTGGTGTTTCGAGCCAGACCAGACGTTGATAGCCACGGCCACACGGCACGGGAGCGAGATCTGAAACGAGCGGAGAGAGACCGATTGATGTGATGTGAGGGAGGATGTGAGGGGATGGAGATGGAGGGCGGGGCATCGTGCAGCCACGCTTTTCCGACCGCGCCGAACCAGCGGGCGGGAACGGAATGGAAGTGGAAGAATCTGAAACGAGACCCCCGGTGTTTCTACCTATATTCCCTAGTTTGGTTGCTAAGTGATCGAAATACTTGAGGTTTTTTGGAGTTTGGGAGTTTGCGATAGAGGAGATGGTATTACAGCTTGGGTTGAATGACATACTACATCCCTTGATATGGTATCTAATAAATACATTGCAATTCATAAATTGAACAGGTTATATGACCTCATACTTTTACTTATCAAAGGAGATTCCGTGCATTTCCCTCAGATAGAGAGAGGATGTACGAAGTACGTCAGTAGATACTAGAGACAGTCCGACGAAGCTGTATCGTTTCGTTCAACCAGAGTAATAACCCCAGACATGCAAGGCGAACTCGGTCGGTCCGTTTGTTTGCGCAATATTAGTTTCCCTCGTATTCTTCCATCATGTTCGATGTACGAAGTAAATTGGCCATGATTTGAATTCCGCCATTCTTTCCTTCTTTCTCTATTCCATTCCGCTTCGGGGTCCATGCAGCGTGTGGAGAATACGAATGAATGACTGTTCTCCCGCCATTCGTATTGGTCGAATTGTAAGTCTAGAAAGAAGGTCAAGAATTCAACCAATGGCAAAATGCCTCTTGCGAATTGACACGTTCGACGCGGTGTGTGGAGCGCGCCGATTGGCTGGCACGCCCACCAGCGATCTACGGGAAAATCGTCGCGGGCGCGGTGGCTGGTGTCGGGCGTTTCCCCGCGTGGGTGTTCCTTGCGCGGGAGAATCGCGGGACAAGACGTGACCTACCACTCCCGACGCATGGACCACCTTTCTCAGAATCTATTCTTACATAAGATTTGAGTACCGTATCGTATCCGATTGTGTGTAGGGTCTTGGCGCCGAGATAAAACAGCCCCAAAGAGGGAAATAACGGGGTGCCTAGGGCGCGTGCAGATTGGCCAATCACAGGCCGAGACGACCGCCCTTCTTCGTCTGCGAAGCGCCCGTGGAGGGGCCAATTACGCGCCCGCCAGGCCCTGGCGCCCCAGTCTCTGCTGAAGTTAGGTAGGGTAGGCCAGAGCAAAGGCAAAGGCAAAACGAGTGTGGTGCGTGTTCGGTGTAAGAGATTGAGTGTGGTGGCGGAGAAAAAAAAATTGGCGAGACTTTTCGTCTTATTCTCACCAGACATCACCCCCAAAACAACGTCCTCTCCCCCTTACTTCGGTCTTCGCGATGCGATTTGCTGTGTGCCAAATAGGGCGTTTTTTTTCCCTTGTGAGGTGTACAACGGCGGTTTTAGAATATGAGATAATGTATCCTGGCGACGAAGGCCTCGCAGGATTCGCCCGATGTCCAGCTCGACTGGCATCATCATCATCAAGCATAGGCCAGAGCTGATATCATGTGCTACCAACCGCCAACACCGGGGCTAAGAACTGCGCGGGCCATAGGACGACGAGATCATGACAGATTATGTATACGAAAGATTTTCACTCGCTACCGCCGCTATACCGTTTATGCTCACCTTGAGCCGCCGGTGCGCTTGTAAAACGTATTCGTGTGTAAAGAGGCGCAGTACGGCAAGCAATTTCCCGACGGGCGCTTAATCAATCCATCTAATCGCGAATTTTCATGGTGCTTGATCTGGCGTCATCGGAAGCAGACAAGCTGCGATTTAACCGCCGCGGTTAATTTTAATGGGGACTTGAGCGAAAGATCAGTCCAGGAACGGTATAGTGTGATTGTAGTACCAAGCACAGCATGTCTCTGTGCACCGTCCGTCCTGGATCAGGTTCTGGCTACACCGTAGCACCTATTCCGGCGTCTTGTACGAAGCATTACTACACACTGTTACCAGCATATAAAGTAGTCCAGGGCGGCTAACCGGATCACCCGAAATCCCGAACAGTTGGTGTACCCGCCTACTCGATATATTGCCAGATCGAGGGCGGTGCGTGTAGGATTGACATGTTCGTCTTTATACCACGCCGCTCGCTTATCCCTCAAGCCAGGGCCGGAAAGTGACAGGAAGCGACAGACTTGCCCCCAACAGCCATTCGGGTCTTCGTTGTCGAGTTGCACGACCCTTATCTTATATACTACCATGTTACAGGTAGTGTATATACTACCCACACCAAAGTAGGTACTGTACCTAGCTTGGGTAGGTATTTGTAGGGATGGTGGCCAAGCGCAAGCGCGCTGTGCAGGGTTCCAACCTGGTGACGAAGAACCTGGAAGGCGATCATCTCCGGAGTACTTTGTCTACGTAACCATCGGCCTCCCTGGTCACTATTACTGCTCCTTCCGTAGGATTCTCACAATCATTGACTGAACGATTATTCAGAGCAATTTTGTAAGTAGGGCCGTAACCGACAGAGTGCGAAAAAGAGGTTTACCCCTGGACCCCTAGATTCCGTTTGTCTAGTGTTAAGTATTAGCTGACGTTATACGTTGTGCAAGCAGCCAAGCAGCATATCGGACGCTATGCCGTGCCCACCGCTATCATTAGATTACGGTGATAGAACGAAGACGGTAGATTGGACAATATCTAGGTCAGACGAGTTAGGTAGAACTGGATAGAATGATAATGGAGAGAGCACACCATGTCTCCAAAACTCCATCCATAGTGCATAAGAGATAGCTTTGTGTCGCCAGCTCGTTCGTCGCGATATCGCAGACGTGTGTGCGTGGTTGCAGCGGTGCGTGTATCGCGTTCGTTCGTCATTTGTGCACGCATCACCCCCGCGTCCGGCACAGATAGGCCAATCCCTCCGCGGACAGGCCTCAGAAAGAGCGCTCCCTCTCCACACCCGCGTTCCTGGTTGGCGCTCCGCAGGGTTATCCGAAGACAGGGCCCAAGGGTACATGCAGAGAAACCCACTTACCGATACCTACCCCATGTCAAGCTCCACTGCTACAAAGTACTTACAACCTTACTGCCTTACACCACCATTGCGGTGTCTCTGCGCTAGGCAGTCTGCAGGTTTGATTCTTCAGTGACTCATAGACACCTGCATTAGGTAGGTCCTTCGTCTCTTCTGCTTGCACGAGATGCAGTGTAGAACTGTTCGGATGGGGGGACGTTTGCATCAACTGATAACTTGTGTCCAGTCGTTGTCGACGATCGCCCTGCTTCTCATGTACAGTAGCCCCCAGATCCTCTCTTGGTCGATGGGGTTGAAAATGAGCCCGGCATGCAGAGTTCTGGCTCAAGCCTGCCCCATAGGCGTAAGTAAGCCCAACGTCAGTTATCCGGTCTGAGCCGTCTATCAGTTAGTGGTTGTGTAAGTATGTAATTATGTCATTACCATACGGATACGGTATTCTAAAACAAGTGTACAATGTACTGCGTTACCCAGGCGTTTCCGAGAAAAGAAGCATGTGTACCTTGAGCACACCAGATAGGGTAGAGCAATAGCAGGTTTGGGACACTAGATTTTCTAGGGTAGAGTAGACCAAGAGAGGCGGTGCCTAGCCCGATGTCATTGGCTGACGAAAGGGAGACTGGCAAGGACATCGGTACGCTACAGTAAGACTTGCCGGGCAGCCGAGCTGATTGGACCCCGCTACCTTGCATGGACGGCAACTATTTCGGGTGGGTACCGCTACTACGCGGTGTAAGTCACATTGGCCCAGCGGACCATTCTTGCTCGACTTTCTCCCATCTCGGCCCTACCCAACCCAACGCAGGCTCACCCATCCGCGAATCCACGAGGGAGGAAACTTACATGTCCACTACCTAAGCTAACCTAGGGAGCTTCTGGACTTGTCTCCTCGCTGCTGGCGCGCATGTTTCAGGTTTTGCTCTGCCAGCATGGATAGCATGGATCCGACTAACACCGTGGTCCCGGCTTTCGTGAAGCTTGTAAGCTAAACTTGCTGATTTACATGCGGCCATATCGTGGCCGGTCCGCGCGCTTCGAGGATAAGAGGACCTCCGTCCTCCTCCTCGATTTCCCTTTTCTCTCGACACGATCTGTTTCTCAGTTTCATCTGTAGACCAATCCTTTCCTGTCTTCTCTCATTTTTCCTAGTCTTGCTTTCGTTGCCGCTCAGACCCGCTTTCAAGCTTCAAAGCCTGTCAACTTCGCTTGCATTGCATCTCGTCTTGGCTTTCTCACTCTCGCTGGCGCAGAGTTATCTCATCCAGCCATTGGCAATATTCATACACATTTTCTGGCGTTTAAGCATATCGCCGCGGTGGAGCTGGTTCTCCCCTCTCATTCTCTTTTCACTTACCAATAATCAACACCCCGTTCTTGTCCTGGTTGACAAGAGCGCTTATTCACAATCGACATGGCCTCGTAAGTAGACGTCTAATCTCCTTTCACTTGACTTGCATGAGATATGATAAGAAGACGACGCTAACATTCCTTGAGCAGTCTGGAAGAAAGCATGCCTTTTGACTTCATTTATCCATCCTGCGAGCCGGTCACCCCGCCGAGCTTCACCTTTGACCCGTCCCTGCTCGAGACTACTTACGTTCCCGGGCACGCTCGCACAAGCTCGTTTGGTTCCATTTTTTCATCTACTGAGTCGTCGCCCTCCGACTCAATAAATACATGTGCTACGACTCCGGAATGCTCCCCGCCTCCCATCCGCCAGCATGGCCCTGTGCTGCTGCCCAAAATTCGCTCGCAAGATCAGACCATTGAGTCGCCCACCAAGCGAGTGAAGAGATCAACCGTCCCCGTGGTTAAGCCATCTCGCCAGCGAAGTGCTCGGCCAGCGCCCACCCGAAGCTTTACAAACCCACCAGAGGCTCTCAGCTTTGACGCCTCATTCTATGCTCCAACAGAGGACCAGACCGTATTCCCCTCTTCACTACTGTGCTCACAGGCACCTTACGTGCAAGATGTGATAGAACCTCGGCGCGCATCAAGCACCGGACTTGATAGCTCTACGCTAGAGAAATATGGCTATCCCACGTACCGCCAGGTCGCCACATATGTCCCGGCTGTCCCTCAGGTACAGTCTCAACCTGAGCAGTTCCTGTATGGCTTTACACAGAGAGGGTCTTCGCCAACAAGCTTAGCATCGACGTCGACCCCGGACCCCACCCCGTCTACCACATTGATGGACTTCCTCACCACCCCCAACCCCGCCCCCTCTCTAGTGCGGTCCATCTCATATGCACTCCGAGACCCTAACACAAAACACTTCTGGTGGGATGTGCGGCAGATTCGACAATGGTCTAGCTTCAATCTGAACACAGTCCTCTCTCTGCCCGGGGCGTCTACCCTACTCAACTACCCTGTTGCGGCGCCTCTTCTGCCCCAACCTTCTACTAGCGCGCGCCATCCTGAGACCGAAGTCGCCTTACACAACATTTATGCATCGTACTACATCCCCAAGCTCAACTCAGCTCTGGCCCTATTCACGCAACGATCCATCCAGTTCTCAGTCCCTACAACGAAGCATGCATCGACTACCGCACAGGACCATCTCATCGTCGCCAACATGGCCGGCGAGTCGTCCACGGCTGCCGCCATCTTCGGCGGAAAGCCAACAGCCCGCGTCGTAGGCCTCGTCAAGTCGTTTGACCGCTTCAACACGGGCATGCGCGTCGAAGGCAACATCAAGCGCGTCGAGTATCTGCGCGGGCTGGCGCATCTACACCACGTCATGCGCGAGCACGGAACGCGCTACGGGTTCATCCTCACCGAAATCGAGCTCGTGCTCGTGCGCAACGGGAGCGAGTCTATTCCCCACTTCGGACATCTCGAAGTGACCCGGGTCCCCCTCGCGACTCCGCAGGGCGAGAACGACGACGGCGAAGGCGCTCCCCTGACAGCCTGCCTCGCGCTTTGGGGCCTGTGCATGCTCGCGGGCGATGAACCGCCCACGGGCCATGCGGCCTGGAAAGCCGAGGTCGGCGCCCCCGCCGAAGGAACGCGCCGCAAGGCCCTGGCCCGCGACGACTGGATGCCGCAGCCTCAACTTGCTGAGAAGCGCGAGGCTAAGCGCGCCAGGGGCTGGGTCTTGCCCGAGGATCCTATCGGTCGGAAGGAGTTGGGGAAGAGGGGTGTGCGTTATGGACGGTGCTGATTTGATCATTGGATGCGTTTTTTGTTGTCTCTTTGTCTCTCTCTGTCTGACTATCTGTCTACCTATTTACGGCATGGCATGCATGATCCGAGCTGGCCCTTGGGTTTGGTCACACTCACTCACACACACACACACATACACAGCAATTCCTCGTTCTATGCATCCACTCTTTTCATGTTTCATCATAGATCGGAGGGGTTATCATTAATATTCAGATGCGGCTTCTGTCACTGGAGTCACGGATTGGAAATAACTTCAACATTGGTTGAGGTATGACTAATGACGGATGGGTACTTAAATAAAGGACAAGGACTAGCAATAGTCACACATGAATGACGATCCGGTTTTTCACTCTTCCTTCGCCATCTAGTTACAAGATAGATAGAAAAACAAATAACAAATAGGAAAAAAAAAATAGAAAAACTATCTCTTTGAAAATTCATCGCATTTTTGGTACAATACTTGTTTGTGATCTATTCTCCTGGGCTATTTTCTTGAACTATCACCTCATCTCATCCATCAATTTGAATCACTGCCCCCCATCCGTTCATCTGATGAATGTCAAATTCTCAACGCACTAGCCCCCGACATCATCCAGGCGCGAGTCTAGACATGTCTCTATCCCATCCGAAGTGAACCCAAGTATACCTCTTCACCTCTTATTTGTGAATGCATGCGTGACTGAAGGATCGAGCACGTCGGGGGCGCCAAGCCCAGCGGCTCAAGACGACAATAACGGCGACGACGATAATGGCCCCGGGCCTCAGACCAGGTCTCGGCGGCCCGAAGGAATGCCAAACCCCAACCCATGACATGACACAGCAGCAACCCAACCCCCACGACCCCAAGAATCCTTCCGGCAATGATACGCTGCCGCGGAGAACTTGAGCCCGGCAACGATGTTGATTTTCAAATGTTGGATACCTATCGGCGATCATACCATACCGTATCATACCGTATCATACCGTACCATACCGCCTTACACCATACCACTGCTAGTGGGCGACGACTCTGCGGGGGGAGGCCGAATGGTCGGACCGCCCCTTAGCTTTAGCATCAGGACAAGTTTGGCCGGTAGCTCTACGTCGTCGTCGTGCTGCTGCTGTCACTATTGTGTTTCCGGGGGCGAAGGATGCGAGATTGGGGTTAATCGGCGGGCCTGGAACGTGCTTCAGCATGCAGCGGTAAAGAAACTTGTTACTTCTTCGGCGGAACTTGACTCTCTTCACACTCGTCGTCTTTCCCTCATCTTTTCATCTATCCGCTCGACAATTGGTGCTCTCACCTCGGAAGATGCCGTGGGGGCCCGAAGAAACTTCTCCCTTGCAATTTGGGGTCGGGTCAGGCAGATTAAGTAAGAGGAAGCCGGCCTTGAGCTTCCCCTCATCTACCTACCTAGCAAACAAGAGTGCGAGTTCGGGGGTAGCTTGTTGCTGCTGAGACTGGTGCACAAATGAATGCGCGCGTGCAAATGTAGACATAATCTCATCACGAGATCAAAAGAGATATTTATATACGAAAGTCAGTCATCATTCGCGCATTTCACTAACCTACCTACTTATCTAGCCGACCTCATCCACTCACTCTAGGTAGCAAAACCAGCTCAATCTCCGCCATCTCCCACGCATGCATAAAGCGTAGCATTATCTAAGATATACTTATCGAGCTACAGCACATGAAACACCACCTCCACGTTCGGGAAGTATTACGCCGAGGGGGCCGAAAGCCAAGGCCCTCGACCCGGCCGGCATGTAGAAGAAGTAGGATTCAGTCACCGGCATGATACTTACTAAGTGGGGAGAGTTCGGGCGGCCCCCGACCTGAGGATGAGATGAGATGAGATGAGAATGAAGCCGTTGTGAGACACTTTCTTTCTGCCGCCGCGGATATCTTCCGCGGGTGCGGTGGGAAGTCGCTGCTTATGAGCCGCTTGCTATCCTCGAGATTTGTCTAGGTACACCATACTTGACGGACACATCTGTTCTTGTCGTCCTGGAAACAGGCCATAGTGCCAGCGCTGACCACAAGTCAAACAATTGTTTAACTTACTTATAAGTAATCTTGGTAGTTTAAATTAAACAAAGCTTTTAAAATTATTTATAGTTAAATTAATGATCTTTATTTATTTGGTTATTTAACAATTATTTAAATAAATATAGTTAGTTTGTAAATAAATCTTTAATGTTAGTTTTAATAGTTTGATTAACAGCTCGAAGTTTTTGAAAGCTGGTTTAGTTAGCAGACCCACTATATTCTACTAATCGGAACCCGTACCTACTGCTACCTACTGCTACTACTACTACCACCTACCACCTACCACCTACACTACTGCCACCACCTACACTACTGCCACCATCTACACTACTGCCACCACCTACACTACTGCCACCACCTACACTACTGCCACCACCTACACTACTGCCACCACCTACACTACTGCCACCACCTACACTACTGCCACCACCACCTACTACCACCACTGTTAACCTAACAACCTTCGTCCTTTTAATCATCAACAGCCCAGTGCATTTCACTAAAAGTATCAAAGTACTGTTTTTAGTACTAGTTACGAGACGATCTAACCGGATTTTAAGACTTGTTAGGGTTAATAAAAGGATCACACTTTAGCAAGTTACTTATAAATAACTTAGTCAAGTTAAACAATAAGATCGGTTAAATCAGTCAAACAACCGGTTTAAGCTTGACTAGCAGTTAAACAAAGTTAGTGGTTGATTGTTTGACTTGTTTGACTTGAGTGCAGCGCTGCATAGTGCTCGCCGGAGGCTATTAATCGAGTAGTAATGACAGACTTTCACGCCAGGATCAGGCCGCCCTATTCGAATCGGCGGCCCGCCAGACATTTGCGGATCATATGAGGAAATAAGTGTTTATTTAGAGATGGCTTTGATTATGCCGTGTGATGTAATAGCTATTAAAGCAGATCGCATGTTAAAGCATATAAATATATCGCATAGTGAAGTGAGATATGTAGCAAAGCAACGAATTGGTAATAAAGGTAAAAATCGAACTTGGTATCTAGCTGCTAAGTCTTCGAAGGCGACTAGGAATAACTTGCAGCCTTATAGAGCGAAAGCAAGACTGAAAATCAACTAAAAGCTCCCTGATAATCCATCCACTGTGGCATTATGGATGCCAATTTGATTGTCGAAGTAGGTGAGCCGGGCGAGTTGCTGAAATGGTAGCCGGCCGGCTAGTTTTCACGTTGGTTGAGGCCGGAAATTGGGTAAGTGGTGAGATGTGAGGGTTTCTGGCGATTGAGAAGCATCCTAACTGCTCGTCCGCGAAAAGAGGTCTTTGTTCAAAAGCTGAAATTGAAGCGAAAACGGTAGCGCTGCTGAGCCAAAGGAAGAAATCAGTTATCCTCTGGTAGTGAACTCCGTCCAGTCGTGATTTCAAATGCCACGCACTACACTCGTGTCCACCGAAGGTGTAGCTCCGAGTATGGTCATGCGGTTCTCTCATAATTAGATGCTTGATGTGTAATTCGAGAGTTGAGTAATTGAGGCGTGTTGTTGTTTTTGAGAATAAAGGTCTGTGTGTTGTGCAGCTATCGGCCGTGGCACGAACACGATGTGGGTGGAAGTATTGTTAGGAATTGGTGATCAGATTTCGTATAGAAAGCTGCGAATTGATCTCTGTAGATCGGAAAGCCCGTCCGTGTTCTTATCATCGTTGTCTCGTTCTCCATCATCAAACCGTCTTCTTGCCTGTATAAAATCATACCATGTCATCCCTATGACGATTGTCGAGAAGGCAATGAACATGGGAATGCCCCAGAGAGCGCGAGGTCTCCCTAGTAATGCAATGATTATGAGGAATAAGATTGAAACCCAAGATCCTACCAAGCCTTTCCCTGCATACTCCGCTCCAGATCGTAAACTTTTTTTTGTAATGCCCGGATCCGTGTTGCTGATTATTGACAGATATGGCGGGATTTTGAGGATTGTGTGTAGTCGGCGAAGTCTTCGTACAACGGTATCGCGGCGTTGAACCACATATTTATCGACCGCCAGTATGACTTTGACACCGATATATTTCCACAGCAGGTAACCGCTGATATCCTTGCCTATGAGTAGCATATTGCCCAATATAGATGTAGGGAGGGTGTGCAGGCTGCGTACTGAGGATAATTGCCTAGTAAAGTGAAAGTCGGACAGCTGGTGTAGGATGCAGCGAGATCATTTAAAGAAAGAAGGACTAGAAGAATCTACCAACTCGAGGAAATGTCAGATGAACACAAAGTCTTAAATATGCTTATTGGCTTACGTTATTAGTCCTGCTGCGTAATTCTGCTTTAAAGTAAGCACGAGAGTCAAAGTTTCATGTTCGAAAGGTTTACGCTAATGTAAAGAGGCGCTAAAACTTCACATATATTTCTCTCACTGTGCCTTGGAAAATGGTTCAGTCTCTACCGTCTAAGATATGAGATGTTGTACCAAGAAGGTCGTAAAGCAAGGG
Source organism: Nemania sp. FL0916 (assembly GCA_022578715.1). NCBI lineage: Eukaryota > Fungi > Ascomycota > Sordariomycetes > Xylariales > Xylariaceae > Nemania > Nemania sp. FL0916. Next base: position 60,296 of record MU390349.1, on the reverse strand, counting down.
TTGTCCCGAAGGACGAAGGGTGCATTTCTTATCAAAGCTCATGGAGTAATTACTCCCATGTCTACCCCTTAGCAATATGGTCAATTAAAATCATCCATAATGGTGAAATACATTTGAAGCGTGCAGGAGCCTGACTTCTACGAGACTTAACCATTTTCTCATCATGACTCAGAAAAGAGACTGATAGAGTTCATGGGAGGAGTTTTGGCGCTAGATCCGGATGAAGGGTAAGGAGTGCTCAAATGACAAGTTTACGCTTTGTTTTTCAATAAACTTTTGTTGTATGACGCTTCTACAAATTTCGTTACTTCAGAATTACAATTAAGATTGACGAAAATCAAAGTTAACGATTTGTGGGAGTAGAAAGATTGCCTAATATAATTACCTGACAAGAAACAACATACTAGTACACCACCAAGAATAGCAAAAGCTCCCATCTCATTTGTGATAGCGGATTAAATTCTGATGTTTCATACCTAAAGCTTGAATAGCATGTTCGTAGTAGAATATGATTGAAACCTTAAATATCTCTAGCAAGTATCTAGGTGGGTAGATTGAGCGCCCATTATACAGGTGCTTATAGCGTAATGATGCTGAAGCTTACTGGCAAATTTAACACGGTCCCAACAATCAGCTACACTGGAGTGAAACTATATTATCTACACCCTAACTATTTGACTTTTAGTTCTTGTTAAAAGGCCCCAGTCCCGGCGGAGTGCTGCACAAGAGCACTGGTGTACCCTACGCCATGATCATTATTAGAACACATTTCTAAAGACGGAGAGAGCAGACCGAAGCACTTACAATGATCGGGCGCAGGCAACAGGCTGGAAGCTTGCCAATCCAAGCGCATTGGTTCTGGAAATCTGACGCACTGATGGGCCATATGGGTGCTAATCTTATTAGTGCTTGCATTTCCCGACTAGGAAAGAATGTGCAGAGTGGCGATCTACTCACGAGTTTGACAACTATTTGACAAGTCCTGTTAGCTCTTGTTCAAGTCCGGATCTGCAAGAATCATGAAAATACAGCACTCCTATCGGACCAAAAAAGTCGATAATCATATGAAAATGAGAGATTGGGGGAAAAGGGGGAACGCACTCTGTATAACCGTTGAAAATGTCATCCACACAACAGTATGCCGTATCGTAAAGAAGATCTGTGCAGGGAACATATATGTCACGCTCCAGCTGCGATGATAATGCCCATGCCACTCCGAGCTGAGCGACGACGAATAGAGAATGAAACTTCATAGTGAAGAAGCGAAGTCCATATAACTTGATAGCAGAGAGTGAAAGATAGACAACATAATATTATCGTATTGCGAGATGGCGGTCAACTTTATACATACATTTGAAGCAGAGAAGATGGTTTGACCGATTTAGATATGGGAAACATTAGCTGATCACGATGTTGACCGTTAACGGGTGGTCTAGACTCCAGGTCCGAGCGCTCTGAGGCTTACAGCTGAGTCTTGGCAACCCTATCACATCTTGTTATGCTGCTGAAGGATTCTATCGTACCTCAATTACTAGGGATTGGAATCAAGCGGCGGGCGAGTCTATGCTAATTGAGGAATCGGTTAGATCCTATATCGTAATGCATCTGCAGTGTTCATCGTACGATTGGCGTTACGATGCATTTTTGGGCATGCACAAGCATGCCGTCATATCCGCATACCTTTTATCTCTTTGCTACGCTCCTTTTAAGTGTTGTCATACAGAATACAGATCACGTTTTTGAATTATGTATATGTTGAAAAGGTTGATATGGCTTTATTTTCCCCTTAACTACCTAGTCGTGGTAAGAAACTGCTAGCGGCTTTGGGTCAGCATTGCCGAGACCTCTGAGCAGTCGAAACTCCCTCAATCGCTCCTCAACCGGCCAGGCTGCCCTCAAAATCGGGTAACTGTTCATCATATACAGTTTTGCTGGCTCTCTATACCCTTCCCAGTGATGAATATCACCGGCTCACCTGAACCTGTACTATTAAGGGGCCTTTCGTTGATAGTCTTGGCAGAAATGCAAGAATCAGCTTGCCCTTTTCCGAGGAGCCTGCACAGGCCGTACAGATAAATGCAGCATCTCACATGCTATGGAATACTATGCACCCTGCTGCGTGGATAGCCATTGCTCGTGTATCTTCTTCTGGGACTCCCATGCCTTGGCCAGCTTCTTGCGCCTATTCTTGGATACCTCGTTTCCGTCGGCATCGACAGTCGGAATGCCGTTTTCGTCCCATTCCGTGAACTCATCTGAAGTCTTGAACATCAACAAGGGATCAACCTTGGCGCGCTCGCGCAGCTCTTCCTCTCTCCGGGCGTCTTTTTCCTTCTGTTCCAGTTTCGCTTTCATTCTCTCAGTACTGGCTGATTCTCGCTCCGCGCGCGCATCCATGAGTGACTTGTCCAGCGGCCGTACTAAAGCAGGCTGGGCGTTGTCGCGATCCTCGAGATAGATACCCAGGTTCCAGAGGTGTACGTCGCGGAGCTGGTCGCAGAGGGTGAGAAACTCTTCTGCTGGCGCTCGTCGAGCAGCGAGGGCCTTGATGTCGGTGCGGAATTGTTGCAGTACTTTATCATATGGCTTGGAGGATTCAACTACTGGTGTTGGCGTCGCAGTCACGATTCCGTCCGCAAGATTCGCTATAGTCGCGTGATCAACAGAGCCGGAGCAGGCCAATGTTCGGACCTTGTCTCGCAATTGGGATGCAGGATAGATAAACGGTTTCGCTATCGCGGGGATATCGAGGCCCGACCATCCTATACGATCTACATCCTTGAGATCTCCCCCAGGATCGAGACCGAAGATGGTGACAATGCGGGTTATCCACAGGGCGACCTCAACGACCGTCTGATCTGAAACATTTTCTGCTGAGTTAAACTCGGCAACAAGGTCGGAGATGATTCTCATGACGGCTGGAGTATTAAAAGAATTGCGGAGAGCTGCGTCAGCATCATCTCTCGCCTTAGCCAGGGCGCTTGATAACTGCTGGTCTGTCGAGTTGAGCTCTTGCAATAATGTACTTTTGGGACTGGATCGTCTCCAGGCGTCTAAGCTCTTCAGAAAGAAGTTATTGAGCTTGCTTTCCCAGCTGGCCACGGCCTGCATGAGCTCATCTGTTACCTCAATCTGATATTGCCAGTGCTTAAGAAGGAAGCAGATTCGGAGAGACCGCGCACTCCAACTTCTTTGAGAGAGAACGTCTCGGATGGTAGTGTAGTTCTTAAGGCTTTTGCTCATCTTCAAGCCCCGAATTCTATGATATGTCAGTGCTTCCTCACGACAATGTAGGCATTTGGAAGACCTTACCTTAGTTGCCCCATATGAATGAAATAATTGACCCATCGCATCGGGCAGCCTGGAGTGAACCAATAAGCTTCTGATTGTGCGATTTCGTTATCATGATGAGGGAAGCAAAGATCAACGCCTCCGGAATGAATATCTATCGTCTTCCCAATCACTTCGGAGGCCATTGCAGAGCATTCGATATGCCATCCCGGTCGTCCACGACCCCATGGACTTGGCCATGCTGGCTCGCCTGGCTTGCTCGCCTTCCACAGCGCAAAATGACTCTCCTTTCGCTTCATGGAATTTCCCTTCGACAGTGAACCTTCACCATCAGCTTGAAGATCACGGTCGCTCTTGTTCCATGGTGCCAACCGGGAATATTTGTGTCCAGCCTTCTCGAAGGTCTCAATATCGAAATATACCGAGCCGTCCGGGGTGGTGTAGCCGAAACCGTTTGCAATAATTTTCTCAACAAATTGAATAATCTGGGGGACATATTCGGTAACGCGAGTTAATATGTCGGGTCTCAGAACGTTGAGCGCATCCATGTCCTCGAAAAAACGACGTTCGAAATTCTGGGTCAGCCGTAAATATATGTCATGGTTATTAGAGTCCATCTCCGCACCATGTAGTGCATCGAGATAGGGGAGGAGGACATCCTCTGTCTTGGCGAAAAAATCGAGCGGCTTCAGCTTCCACCGGGTTAGCAGGGCCTCGGCAACCGACCGCACCGTTTCAATTCGCACTTTTAACAGTAAACCGGCGGCAGTGGCAGCTTGGCCCTCTTCCCCCGCTGTAGCTTCCTTGTACAGCTCGTCCACTGCCCCGATAAAAGCTTCCGAGCTTATATCCAGCGGCAGCGGAGACGGAAGATTCTTGCGAATGTAGTATCTTAATGCGGCACTCGCCTCTATCAGAACCAAATCGCTCACCGAGTCATCCTCAGTGACGTGTTCCTGCTTGAATCGATCGAGTAGGTATTGCTGGCGGCCTTTGACGATGATCTTGTCGTCGATATCAGTCGTATTCATCACGAATTTGACATCAAAGCCAAAGTAGTCCTTCATGATGCGGCGGATAATGTCGGTCGAAACGTAGTTCTTGGCATGGCCCAGATGGGCATCTTCGTATACTGTCGGGCCACACGCGTACCACGTCACCACCTCTCCCTTTGGATCAACTGAGGCAAACTCCATCTTCCCCCTCTTCAAGCTGTTGTAGATCCTGAGTGGGCGCCACTTGGGATCAAGTCCGGGTTGGGGAGGGATCCATGGTGGCTGTTCGCAACTGCTAGAAGCCATGTTGCGTGCGCTTGACTGATCGCGACTGAGACCGGGTTTAAGCAACTGATCTCGTTCTCTTTCGGCAGGCGTGGTTGGCAAATTGGGGGGTAGATGACTCATTCAAGTAATTGCATGCCCTGATCCCCCGCTCTTTGCAAAAATCTGGTTAAGAGAGTGATAGATAGCTGGTTGGTTGAACGGAAGTGATGAGACGAATTTCTTCGCTTGTGATATGATGCATTGAGTTGCTGATGTTGTAATTAGTGGATAGAATGAACATGGTGGTAATGCGGGCTGTAGTGTGCATTGGCAAGAGTCATCAGCCCAGTTAGCGGGTCTTTCCCTAATCAGTATATCTGACCCTAAAACTAATTTTGTCACAGAGAGGTTGCACACGGAGTGTTTGCTTTCTCTTGTAGCGAGAAGGTACGACCAAGTGCAACAATATAATACGACTTGTTAGGGCTTTGAGAGATGGCCTAACAGCAATGTTATGACCAAAATAGGCAGCTCAATCTTCCTATTTGGGGAAAGCGTTATGGGGCTGAGCAGAGTCGCATGCATGCGGCATCTAGTGACCCAGCTACCTGGTAAGCAAGCTACTGTGGGGCGCTGTGCGCCATATGGGAAATCCACTACTGGTTAGGGCTATTGGGAAACCTTCCCTTTTATACAATTGCTCGCTCTGGCTACCTTGCTCTAACCCGCTACAATCTATCAATATACACACCTTTTGGGGTGTTTCCATCCACCAGTCCATCACTACCTAATTCGCTGACAAGTACAGTACGAAGTAGTAGGCTGGGCCTCTTAGGTTGCCTTTCCGCGAAAATTGTCGCTGATATCTCGGGGTTATCTTTCTCAAGTGCTAGAACTCAATGACGTACTCAAAATTAGGATGGTACTGCTCGGATTTTTCATATCTACTAGGACCCTTGGTCGTACGCTCTTTCTCAAGTTCTTGGGCACTCCAGGGATGCGGTAAGTGGGCGATCACATGATAATTGTTGCGAGGATTATCAAATTGGAACAGATAGCAGTAACTAGTATCAAATAAATACGCAAGTGAATGAAAAAATAGATTTGATACCTGTGAGCACCCCTTGCAGTTCATATCATCCTGCTTCTCTGTTTTGAAGAGCTGCAATAGCTGCCAATAGTGTGCTTTATCTCGCCAGGGTGTCTAATGACCATCTTATGAAGCCAGGGGCAGTCAAGGCGTATCCGAAGATGGGGCACTTTCAAGTCTCATTGTTAAGGGAGGCAGATGACTACCTGTTTGAGTTAAGGGAGGCAGATGACTACCTGTTTGAGTTAAGGGCAGAAATGATAGCAAGATGTGAGAGCTAGGCGAGTGAATAATTGCCAACTGCGTGATGTGTGTCAACGGAGCGAGCTAACTGCACGAAGCTTCTTGCTAAATAGATTAGCATAGACCAACGAAACTAATTACCATTAAAAAGGAGAATCAATAATAGGTATTACAGAGAGTATAATCGTTCGTAGGGGGAAACAAGCAAATGACTGCACCGACCGAAAAGGGTATTTTCACGTGTTCCGTTGACAGGTATCTGTCATTGACCAGATAGTAACGCGTGGCTTCTCGATTTTGTGACACTTTAAGGCAAAAGGCCATGATACTAAAGCATATCGCATGCTATACCACATAAATATGTCATATAGTGAGATCAAATACCTATGTAGTAAAACAACGAACTTAGTGATATATTCAGCAAAAAATGAGGTAAAAATCCAGCCTGCTATCTATACAATGGGTCTCCGAAGGAGACCGGGAGTAACTCATAGCTTTATAGACTGAAAGCAAAGGCTAAAATCAACTAAACCCCCTTGCCAATCCACTCACTCTGTCACAATACCCGGTGGGCTACTCAACTCTGCGCTGGTCATAGTGATTAGTGATAAGTGGGCAGTGTACTTTGCCAGGCGGACACAATGTATCGAGAACAATGTAACATTTTCGAGAAGAGAGCTTTCCAGGTATCTATCGGTATGTCGGTTCATGGCCCCATATCAACTACTCGTGGGCTCATACTAGCGGGGAAAAAATCTTCGTATATTTCAAACATTCCAGAGCCTAAATAACAACGAGAAGAGCAAGCTTCGTTCTTGGTCATCTAGCAGTAAGACGAATCGTCAATTTGAAACCCCATGAGCGACCTCCCTTGTAAAACTCACCTGACGGGATATAACTATAACTACAATGCTGTTCTGAGGCGAGATCAAATCTGCATCGTTCGCGACGGAGGAGGCTGACGTCTTGTTCTCTCCTGCCTCGCTCAACCGTATCATAGGGATGCAGTTGGTGTACGCGTAATATCTGTCGGCAATAAAGTGTGTTGTAATACCTGGGAAGCAACCAAGTGGTGATACAGGAGGAGAGGCACTCGTGTATAAATTTCGCTCTTACCCCGAGCATTTCTGCCCTGCCTTACAACCTCGACAGAACAAATCAGACTCCTCACAAACTATTCACATATATTTATCTTGCAACTATGTCAGTAAGTAGCCGCTTGTTCCAAAACCTTTTCCGAGCCACGCCCTGAGAGAGAGATGTATTAGAAACTGAGCAACATGTCGAACATCGAGAACATGATCCGCGGGTCCAACCCCAACATGATCTGGAACGCCTCGGACGAACGAAAAGATTACAAATGCGAATATCATGGTAAACTGGCTTTGGTAAGTAATGTATCCGCGTATAAATACTGCACAACATCTAAATGGATGCTAGGATCCCGTCGGGCCATTGCCTGCTTTGGCCCCCGTGATTATTCGCGGAGGCAAATGTAAACACTGTTCTTCGGAGTGGACATGTGGAAAGTGTGAATGCTGCGATAATCATTGTCATTGCTAAGTATTAGGTAGAAGGAGTCTGAAGACTGCATCAAGCACAGGTTGAAGAATAGTAACCCGAGGGTTGGTGTTAGTCTCAAGTAAGCGATGCAATAAGAAAAGTCTGTACTCAATCAGAAACCTCGACGTCTTTTGCTTTATGGGTGACTATGTAACCTACGGAGTCTCCCTATTCAGAACAGCTAGCAGGCTCAAGAACGTAGAGCGATTGGTGTCCCAATCACGCACACGTAAGCTTATAGACCAAGACTCGTCACTTGACCCTCTTAACGCAAATTGTACGGAGTTTCACAGTTTTCATCAAATTTATAGGAGAGTATACACGAATGATTATGTCTTTTTTATAAGATTTTCAGCTTGTTTACATAAGGTCCTCATGAGGGATGTAAGAGTCCGGCCCTGCGCTGTCCAAAGGCCAAGGTATCGTTCCTCTCCGCCATTCCAATAATTGGGGGTGTTGCATGTGATGCCTTTCGATCTAGGGTCTAGATAGATACCACGAGTGTCTTTAAAAGTCATCTCCAGGCAGCCAGTCAGCCGCCAATGTGATGCCGACCCCCCCGACAATATTGCTATGGGGCTCTCCCTTGATAAAGACGTCCCGGAAGCAGTGACGCGCATGCATTTCAGTATTGAGGCGGTGACCAACGCGGATACCCAGCCTCTCTGCCCGGATATCCTTGAGCCACATGTAGGCGCAGTGGGTGATGTGCCAGTGGATGGAGGCGGCGATGTACTGCCCCGTCTCAGAGCGGTTGGCGGCCTGCTCGGCTGTCAACACAACGTTATAGTCATCATCGTCGAAGTACATCCAACTGCCGTCCTCAGCATCTCCCAACGTGTTGTACTCTGCGATTAGCTCATCATCACGGCACGCTGATGGCAGCCATGCCATTTGAATCGGATCGAACAGACATGCGTTGTGCATTGCCTCCTCGACCGTTTTGCCGCAATTACAGATACCCCGGTGCAGATCTACCGGGTGCGAATCTTCTTTGTGGTGATAGGCGTCCGTTGGCCGGAGCCCGAGGTGGGTAGAAGGCTGTGATGCGCATTGATTGTCAAGCCTGAGGGCGCTGAAAACGCCGAATGTTGCAAATCCGTACAGGATAACTTGCAACAAGAAAATGGCGATAGCCATAAGCCAATTGCGAGGCCGTGCTATTTCCCTGGGATGACCTTCCGCAGCGAGTGTCTCAACATCTGTCTGTTCGGAGCCATCTTGAGAGTGACTCCTACGGACGGGCAGATAGCTCCCTTTTCTGAGATATGTATTAGCTGGCTGCAGCCACGGTCTGTCTCGCGTTTTGTTACTTACGCCCAAGTTGGAGCGTTATTGTGTGGCCGCACGGTGCCTTTCCATCTGCCGAGGCTCTCAGTAAAAGTCATCGTCACTTTAAATCTTGTCTTTCTGTATCCGACGGCGAGAAGCGAGGTGCAGAGAAATTCGACGGTCATCAAAGCTTGGAGGTATAAGTCAGACGGCAGCCATCTCAGCTGCTGTCCCCGCTGCTGCCCACCGGACTTTGTAAGCTGGCCGAGGATGTGATGTGGCGAGTCTATTCCCTAGAGAGTGCTGAAGATAATCGCGTAGGATCAGCCTGCATCATATCAACATGAAGTCCCTCGGGGATGCTCCTAAGTACCGGGGATGCAACCGGTTGGATGCCAGCTCCCGTATCGAACATTCCCGGCAGGCATCCCGCACAGTGCGTTGGACTTACACCATCCTAATAGGCAACTACCGTAATAGGAAATGCTTGGCTAGCGGGTCAAGTGCTGCATGGCGTGACGTAGGTGCAAGGCGTTGCCGGAACCGCAAGCCAATGCCGTCTGGACTGCAGCTCTCAGACTAACCTACCGGTAGTGTCTTTGCGCCGCAGTCCTGCTTAATCACTATTATATACGGCATGCAGCTAAAGAATCCAAGTCATGCAGAATCAGGAGAGACCTGAACCCTTTGGCAGCTATAACTTCGTCAATTACCTAGGGCAGTTAGGCGGTGCGGTAGTTTTAGCGATAATTTTAGCGGCTATGTAGTAGTGCTACGGAACAGCGGCTCGAGAGCTCTCACACCTCCTCCGAGAACGTCACGAGCTCTACGTGTCATTTTGTCTATTTCAGCATGTTACCTATGGCCTTCCAGTAGTATTCTAGAATTTCAGCAGGGTGATCACAGGATTACAGCACTTTGCAATATGGCGGTATCGGTAGATTTCTACGCTTTAAGACGCCTAGCTGAATGCGGTAAAGATGTGCAACCCTTAAGTAAGAGTGCGGCGCGTCTGTGCTAAACTATCGCGATAGCTACGGCTGGAGGTTAGGATGGTCTTAACTACATGTCAGGACATGTGATTAAAGTACAGTACGGACGGATCAAATCATTGGTCCTCATTGCTTTCCCAGAATACATGAGCTAATGCAAATCGAGGAAAATTCCTCTTCACATCTTGCCAGTACATAGAACTTCATGCATCACATCGCCTCCCACTAATTACCGTATCTTAAACCCATACGAAGTATATAGCATGATATAGGAGGATCGTCGTGGCATCACGAATCCTTCACGATACAGTCACCCGAGGTCGGATATCAGTCGCGGGATCAAACCGCGCTCTCACCAGTCGCCATTCTGGGATGGTGATGAGCTACGTATCGAGAAAGGACATAGGCGGCATGAACGTAGGAGTGATACTATTGCCAGAGCCTAGTCAGCCCTCAGGGATCAACATATTTGGATAGCAGAGTCACGAGGAAAATTGAAGCAATTCGGTAAGTAAGAAATTGTCTTTAGTATTGAAAGATTGACGGCTGAGTAACTGAGGTTACGTTATATGATATTTGATTTTACGTTTGTGACAGGTGCTCATGCGCACCGTCTAAGTAAGCTGTTATTGAGGAATGGTTGCCTGTTTCTCCCTTCAACTGTGATTCGGAGACTGTATTGCTCATGAGTGTGCACATGATCCAATTCCACCAACCCATTACTTCACGCGACAACGGCGGTAGGTGCAGGAGCCTCATTCAGTTCGCGCCAACCGGCAGTATTGAACAGCTGTCGCTTATCCGCCACTGCAGCATCAGTAGGCGCGGGGGCTTCTTTGTTCAATTCAGCCCATCCCGGCGCGTTGAACAGCTGGCGCTTCTCGGCATCAGCAGCGGCAGTCGGTGCAGGCACCTCGTTCAGCTCTCGCCAACCAGCAGTATTAAACAACTGGCGCTTCTCAGCGTCGGCGGCAGCGGTAGGTGCAGGAACTTCATTGAGCTCACGCCAGCCCGCAGTGTTGAATAACTGGCGCTTCTCAGCATCAGCCACGGCAGTAGGTGCAGGAGCTTCATTGAGCTCCCGCCAGCCTGCAGTGTTAAAGAGCTGTCGTTTCTCCACTGCAGCATCATCGCTATCTGCGGGGGCCTTGTTCAACTCAGCCCATCCTGGAGGATTGAAAAGTTGGCGTTTCTCTTCATTGAGCTCTTTCCATCCAGCAGGGTTGAATAGCGGGGGTTCACGAGCAGCTAGATTGGGGTTTTCTACTAACAGTTTAGAAAATGTTCTATGGGCAGAGGGAAAGGGGCTGAAATACCACCGGCAGGATAGGAGAAAGTTTCAACAGCAAAGGCCAAGGCCAGAATAGCAGTGGAGTACTTCATGGCGATAGTGTTTGGAATGGCAATGTGACGTCGTAAAAAAAATGAATGAAGATATAGAACAGCTATGTAGCTTTGGTACGTTACTATTTCAATGAAGGGGGTGTCGGTCTTATAGGAAGCTAGGGAGATTTACTGTCCTTATTCCGGAGTAGTCGTGGGCGAGGGCATCAAACATTCACCGTCCCACTGAACTTAATACTTAACACTCATCAGCTAAGAACCAGGTATGATCTCCGACGGAGACGTGATCACCGAAGTCGCCGGAAGTGACTGCAGACATCGGGTTAGTCGTTGATCGGATGTACTGATCATATTTGGCAGCTACGCAGTCCAGCTCCAATGTGATTCCTTGTCTTTCTAGTCCCCTAGGTTCGTGCATAGTGCAGCTGATCATGAAATAGTGCGTACATATCGTATGCAATTTTCTCCTACCAGGACACCCCAGTCCGATTTTGGGCGATGTGGACGCAGGCCGTTCAAGCTCCATGCACCCTTAGGACCCTTCTTCTGAAGTAGCGTGAGTAGGATCACTGTACAGCTTAGAAGTATTGGCCAGAGCCCGGAGTCTTGATCAGCAGCCGGCACACCGTGATGAAGCCTCGCCGCAATGCCGCATTTCTAGATCAGGTCGATTGACCATTTAAGACAACTTCAAGGCAATAATGCACATATGCAAGCATATCAAAAATGGGTCGGCATGGAGCGGATATATTTCTTAGGTAATTTGCCTCTTAACGTTGCTTTCATGCATTTTCTAAGTGTTCGAAGGATGCGATGTTGTTCTCTCACATCGTATCAATCGCCTGAACATTTTTGAAACTGAGCTAAGTAGCAAAATCCATTAGCGCTGCCAGGAATTGAATCCAACAAAGTCAGAGAATACAAGTGGTGATCCCCCGCACCTCATGGTAGGGACTCGATCGGAGCAAAATCCAAACGTAGTCCATCCTCACGGGAGCTAACAGTAAGAGCTGTTGTGAAGTGGTCACGTAAGTACGGAGTAGTTGTGTTAAGATAGCGTCCCCGAAATAAAGGCTTGGCTCCCGGTCGGCAGGCATAAGAGCTACCGGGATCTACCCACGTAATTACCGGGCTCCGCAACTGCGCTGCCGGTATTGGTTATCAGTTGGCCTATCGGCTCATTATGTGACCGACGAAACCCGCTAGCACCGTCAATAATTGAGCCCGACACTTCCTAAGGATAATCGTCTTAATCTTTGATTGATCCATCGCGTTGCGTCAATCTTATGCAGATCGAATCCTACTTGTTCTTTTGTCTGTAGTTTTTTCGCTTCGCTTCCGCTTTGCCATTCCTCGGTTCCGCTAAATCCGCGAGTGAGGTGAGTCGAGCAACATGCGAGAGCATTACATGTCACTTATACACAGATTTCCCAATTCCTAGTAGGCTTACTATCATCCTGTATTTTCGCGCTCTTCGCTTTCACTACCGTCTGACTTTCTTCATAGACTTGAAACCTTCATGCTTTTGATATGGAGGGCGAAAAGTTTGATGTTGAGCGCGACGCCTTCCTCCCAAAAGAGGCGGTACGTAATGCTCAACTATTAACACAATCAGGCAAACCGAAACTCCTCAGGCTCGTCATTGTTCTTCTACTTTGCGGCAACATAGCCCAGTATTTAGCAATACGAACTTTACGTCAAAATGTCGAGAGCCTGTCTGGAAAGACGGACCCGTGGTACCTGACCTACTGTCCGTAAAGATGAATTCTAGCCGTCTAGACATCACATCACTGACTCTGTACCCAGCTCCGGTTCAAGACATAGTCGAATATGAGGTACGCGAATTCACGGCTGGCTTCAGAGAGTACAATACCAAATATATGCACAATGGGTCGGAGCCAACTGACGAGCTCGACCGGGCATGGGCCGACCTTTACGAAAGTGAGTATAATTAAGTAGCTACAGAGTGACCAGGATAACACAGCTGCTAACAGACCTGCACAGACTGGGGCTTTGTAGCCATTGCTGAAGATCAGGCAGCGCAATTGACGGAGAAGACGGCGCCCATACCAGGCAATCCGGGGCACTATCTCGTCGGCCTTGATGTTTTCCATCAACTTCACTGTTTGGTATGTGACAAGCACCTCATAAACCAATCCCTGACTCCTGGCTGTGAGGTTTACTACTGACACGATTCGCCCAGGATAACATTCGTAAGGCTTTCTGGCCGGACCGTTACATGAAAGATGACGTGCACGGCGACCGGTCGGGCTTACATCTGGACCATTGCATCGATAGTTTGCGGCAGTCACTCATGTGCTCGTCAGATATAAGCACACTACACTTTGACTGGCTGCCTGAGAAGCACAAGAACTTCGTCGTGTCCAGCGCCACGCATACGTGCCGCAACTTCGAAAAGCTGCGCGTCTGGGCTATGAACAAGAATGTCAAGGGATGGGACCCTGGTGCATTCATTCCTGATCCTTTCCGGAATGTATCTGAGTTTCCCGAGTGATTAATGTCTGGCGGGGTAGCAAAGATGGATTGGTTTGCGACTACGAAGTAGATAGATCAAGATAGGTAGTGACTGAATGCTGCAGACACGTTAGCCCCAATGTCGATCTCGATTCTCTTCACATGCACGAATGAAGTAATGTCAGAGATTATACCCCTCATAGAGGTGGTGATGATATGGTATGCAGATATTGGAACTGGAGGGTTGCATAGCTCGTGTGCCCTCGGGTTCGGGAGAATAATACCCATACTACTTTTGTCCACTAAATCGGACCCCTGCCAAGGCTCGTTCTTGGCACCCCTGTCTAGAACCATCCGCTATATTTAGCGTGGTACGAAGTACTGTGTTGGCGAAATCCGGGGTTAGCCAATCCGATCTCTTACCAAGATATCCACACGTGTCACTAGCAAAGGATTCGAGAATGCCGGTAGCGATCTATACGCCGTATTACTGGCCGTATCGTGGTGGCGGGCTATTTGTCCACCATAATGCACAGAGATGGCCCTAGAATAGCGAATGTTCCGAGACTAGAAGATATTATCTGCCGTAGAATCCCGACAGATCCTTTTCGACCTCATCTAACCAAGCTCTTCGAAGTCCAATGACCAAAGAAATTTTATGCTATCTTTGATAGTCCCCGTATGCCAGAGCAGCCACCGTGGTACTGATATCAAGGCATACCGATGATCCTCCAATGCATCTCTGCTCTAGGGCCTTGCGTAAAGGTATGGTTGCGGCACATTATACGCAAATGCATGCATGCAGACTAATGACACCATTTCTCTGCTGAGAATTGCAGATCTATCAGCACTTATACACAGTATACTCAACGGCTCTATCATTAGTTCTAAGTGCTAATCTATGCACGAGCAGAATACCCGTAGAAGCAAGTTCATACAGATCACCCTTGTTAATAGATGCCGGTAGCTCGATGCCCACGACTATCACCAGCTTGGAGTTATGCACTAGTGAAGTCAAGCTAAAGAGGTTACCTCGTTGCTCTATGTACTCGAAGATTGGTTAGCGTACGGTATCGAATGGCGCTTAAAGCGGTATGTACAAGACCCTGCAGATGTCCAAATCCTGAGTTGGTCAATCCTGCGAATAAAGAGTGGTAGACCCTTATCTCGAGAACATACGCACGGAACGGCTCAACGTGTTGTCCTGTTGTCTTTCGCAATCAAGGGAATGAGTTTGTTGAGGCGTTTACGTCTTAGTACGCCTGATTTACTATATTCGCTCTAGAATACCAGCGGAATGATGTATGGAGAATGCGATGATCAGCGCTTGAGCGTAGCATTTTGTATGCAAGAAATAGCAACTTGACCAGTCCCTCGGGATAGTGGGATGTTACTCCGTTGAGGAAACTAGGCTCAAATCGGTAACTAACACCAAAACCCCCACTATCCGATGCTTTCCAAGTTCTACGAACGAAGCCGCCAGCCGAACTTACGGTCAGTGAGCAGGTAAGGAGATCACAGATACAGTAGATCCCAAACTTGATCTCAATGCAGCGGGAATTAATAGCTTGCAGATAGCCACTCTCATCTCATACAGCTCAGGTTTGTGTCAGTCGGAGTGGGGGGATTGACCGTCGACTGCCATGTGGAGCCTAGCTTTGTATGCTGATAGTGTTCCCGTCGACCTAAGCAAAAGCCCGACGTGATCCTACTCGCGGTCACACCGCCAGTCTAATAGTCTCAGGCATTCTCGCATGCTTGTAGAGATACGATTCTCAAGTGAAGGAAGATATTGCCACTTGTTACGTATGCTTCTCAATATCAAAACCGGATGGAATTATCCCAAATTAGCTAGCTGCCTTGACTATATTTTTCAGTTCTATATTCCGTCCCTATGCCAGGCTAGAAGCTCAAGTCTAACAGCAGCCCGCCACTAACACCGCGCTGAAGGTGACGAGCCCAACATACAATTTCGGCGTGAACAGTCAGTCTCCTTTACGATTCTCGAAGCTTATACGCCGTAGTCCGTATCCTTCCATCCGAAGCCCTAGCTTCGCAAATGATTTTCTCGCCGTAGTGTTGTAGATGGAACGGGGGTTTGGTAAGGTCCAGGCCAGAGTTCACCAAAATCCGCACATTTCCCGTCAAGATGTCGACATTAGGGACGAAGTCATCCCACAACGGGATATGTTCGGTGATGACTGCCCATTTGTACTGGTATAGCTTGGGGATAATGTATGCCACTCCCTCGTTATCGAGATGTTGTAAGACTTGGCGGACGAAGACGACGTCAGCCGCAGGTAGTCCCTCGGAGATCATGTCCAGGACGCGAAAATCAACGTTCTGATCAGCGAATGCCAGCCGATTGTAGTCGATCAGGTCAGGCACAATATCGCACGCAATGTAGCGGTCCGTGACATTGCGGATTTGACGGCCTATGTTGAAATCACCACACCCGAGATCGGCAACGTTCGGAGGGTTTATAAATGTCTGCAGAATCCACGATCTGACTGATGCAACGTATGGTTCGACAGCATCCGCATCATGAGATCCCGCGCCAGAATAGAAGGGTGTTTCTGAGGTGTCTTTCCCCCAGATTCTTCCCTTGTAGATAGTAGAGAACACATCGCTCGTGCTTGGATTCCAACATCAGCTTCAGAAGTACGCCACATCTGCGCGAGTGCGGACTCACCGAGCTTTAAGATATTGTCTGACAAAATCTTGCTTCCGTGAAGGGACAATCCTGTGTTCTTGGATTAGTACTCTAGAGCTGCTTCTTAACAGAAGTGGTAATGACTCTTACCTATATTCAATTCTAGGCATGAATTGCACCAAGGCTATACATACAATAGCCACGACCATGAATATCCGCGTGCGTTTTTGATTGACGGACACCATGTTGACGGCGGGAGAAGAAAACAGACACGATCGATGCATTAGTGTCTTGTAGTCGTTACATAGAAGAAATACAATCTGGTGGCGTATGAGATGTCCTACAAATCAGTAGCACTCAGGGTCATAATGGAGGGAGATGGAGTGGCGGGAACAGACGACAGAAGGGGTCTAACGTAATGAGGAAAATGGAGGGGAAATAACAGAGTCTAAGTTCTCAGTAGACTAGAATATCTTGATTTCGGCCTTCAAGTAGAAATAACATTTCATTTTCTGGCCGATGAAGAACCTTGATCGTTCAATTGACTATGGCTGTTCATATGCTTGAATTATTACATGCATCGAGTTTGACAAAATTGCCTTGGAAAAAAGGATGCAACGTAATCGCTTCAATGCAGCGACACGACGCTTAAACTATCCCGGCAGCTGCGGCACGGATCGGATCTGCGGCCTAGAGAGTGGGGGAGTCTATATGGATTCGCCGATTTGAACGGGCCCTCGCCGTAACTCTTCCGGTTCCTACAAAATACCGGAAGCACTCAAACAAATAATGGCGACGTTCTGATTTTCGAACAACTCTATACGCATATCGCATCACAGCGCAGCCATCATCATGTTTTCGCCCATGGCCAAGGCCGTTATGGCCGCCACAGCTCTTTCGAGTGCATCTAATATCATCGCCCAGTGCCTCGAGGCTTACCGAGACCAAAAGCCCTTCATCTTCGACATTGTGAAATTTCTCCAATTCGTTCTCGTCACTTTCATCGATGCTCCGCCCAACTATAAGTGGCAAGAATTCCTCGAGAACCGCTTCCCCGGCTATGACCGGAGCTCTGAGCAGCCTTCGTCCTTATTCGATGTAGAGAAACAAGATCAGGACGATGCAAGACAAGATGAGAACAAAAATAAGAAGCCGAGTCTCAATCTGCGCAACACCATAGCGAAGACGTTCATCGACTGCACGTTTGGCGCCGTCTTCAATACAGTGGCTTTTTTCATCCTGATGGGCTTTTTCAAGCAGCAGCCATTACACCAGATTTGGTACAACATCAGGCATGAGACGATTGGCGTTATCGTCGCTGGATATAAGATATGGCCACTTGCTTCTCTCATTAGTTTTAGCTGTGTGCCCATGGAGCGCCGTATTGTATTTCTCAACTTTGTCAACTTGATTTGGGGCATTTATATGAGTCTCGTGGCTGCACGAGTATAAGATGAGATTGAAAGCGAGAAAACTATTGAAAATGGCGTTAAATCAGTTTGATACTATTGCGAAACGGTCTAGAAGCTTCCGAGAAGTGTGCGAGCTGTGTTATCTCATAGACGTGCTTGGAGCTTAGTGTAGCATGAGCACTAACCCGGCGTCCTTCCGTTGCGGCACAACTATCTCAACAGCTCCGTTACGCTACACCAAGCTTTCTAGGGCAGATATTTTGAAGACCTCTTAACAACGTATTCATACGAAGTACGAAGTATTCTGCATGATATACCGAAGCATTTCCGTGCACGAAGTGAGATCGACGAATCAGTGGCTGCTGGGATATATGGCGCACTTGGAACAGCTTAGCGTGTGCGTGTGGGTTACATGGTTCATGTGATTGGTAGAGGCTTAATATAACAGATTCAATGAAGATTTGGGATATGATGTGACCAAATAAGAAATCAATATTGTTATGACCCGCCTGGCAATAGTTTCTATTGAAACTTATCACACCTCCGTTATAAGATGTAGATGGTTCGTGAGATAAAAAATAATAAAAGGTCATGCTAGTAATACCGGTACGTTTTGCTTCTCTTTTTCCTCCTCACCTCCCCATTTACACATCTCCCGGGCTAAATCCAAGTCGTTCTTTCCTTCACGCATATGCCCTCTCTATTCGGGGTCACTCCAGAAGAGGCGCTCCGGATGTCCAAAGCTCGGATCAAGGAAAGTGTATCCCGCCTCTTCGCGGCATAGCCGAGGTTTTGTCAACCGCCTATTATAACTAATACGGAATTATGCAGGTGTCTGTTGCCCTGAACAACCTGCCCAAGGACTTGGCCCTCGCTGAGCAGCTCCATCCGGGATTTATAGATGCATTATTCAATTGGAGAGATATGTTGGGTTCTTTTCTGAATCCGGTAAGCAACATTTCCAGAGAACGGTTCAGAGCAGCAAAACTCATTGTTGAGACAGATACAGAAATTCTTCTTGGCCATTGGAACGGCCCCTCTAGTGGATGAATAACTGTCACTCGGATCTATTTTTCTCTCCAGCTATATTACTCCCTACGGACCTGGCCTAATTTCCCTGTCGCCATCGGCCCGCCTTCGCTCTCGTTCCCCGAACCTTGCCCAATGGCGCGAAAGACAGGACTTTGAGACGATATATTGTGGTCGCCGGAGAAACCAACTGGGTCAAGTAAATTGTGGGTAACGCGGGCGCAGTGGTCTATTCTCGAATTGCAGGGCGATGGTTTGCTACTGGGCACAGGAATGGGTTTGTCGGCAAGCGATGTGTAGTCTGCCCGCGAGCCCAGACTCCCGGTAAACAGACTTTATTATCATGTTCAAATCACTAATTCATAGAATAATGTGTAATTATGCTAGACAATACCTAGCTCCGCAGATCTCCATCATTGTGACTTGTCGAATGAGCGGCTTTTTGGCAGACTCAGCTAAGATTACGTCCATATCTTATGCCAGATTGAGAGATGCACTCAGGCTCGGCTAGCGGTGCAGCGCAATGTAAGTAGAAATTGCCATTGGCCTATGCCCCAAGAAGCATCGCCCTCTGGTACTGCATGATCAAGAGTAGATCAACTATTGACCGCAAAACCGCACGATCTTCACGCACCAGATCACCTAATACGGCATTACTCAATAATGTCGTGCCGGTCCCTATTGGCGGCCTGTATCAGCGTTGCCTCGGCGACCCTGATCCTGACCCTGCCCTGCCCTGCCCAGCTCAAGCGACGCAGCGACACAGACGCAGTGTGACTGCGTCGTCATCGTCGCACCACCACCACCATCCCAGAGGCATAAATAACTACCAGCCCACGGCGCAAGAAAGACATCATTGTCTAGCTACGCCTTGCGCCCAACGTCGAGGGCAGGTACTGACAGCTTGCTTAGTACAAGAGAATCATGCAGTATCTACGCTCTCCTCCCCGTAGGGTCAATACAGACAGATCAAGATTGTCTGCACCAATAGTTGGACTCAACTCAGTCTGCTCTCCTGCAATATGCGACGCCTGACACGTTTTTGGCCTCTGACTAATAAGCAATTACTCTAATTAACACATCATCAAGAGCGTATCTATCACAAGTACCTATAAATTTGTAAGTACTAAGAAGTATAATTAATCTATAGAATATCGCGATTGAGTAACAAGACTTAAGGCCTTTTCATGCATCAGCTATTACCTACCTAAAGCCAAAACCCGCTGGAGGCATCTCCCCCGTAAAGCCTCAGCTTCACATCAAAATCCTGGCCTTCCTTCACTGACGATATACCCAAGACCGGGCGCCCGAGGTCCGCTTCGGGCGCCGGCGCCGACGCATCCTTCAGCATCTACACGTCGAAGCGCCAGAGCAGGACGGCCACCAGCATCAGCGTCGCGCGCTTCGCTGCATGCCGCCCCGTGCACAGCGTCTTGCCGCCGCCGAAGGGCCGCCAGCTTGGCCCGCACTTGAGCGCCAGCGTCTTGCTTCTGCTGTTGCTGCTGCTGCTATCGTGTTTGTCCTGGTGCTGGTGCTGGTGCTGGTTCTAGTGTTTAGAGACCGTTTTAGTTGTTGTTGAGGACGTATGAATACTGCTACTGGTAGCGAACCACCGATCTGGCCGGAATTGGCGGCTGTCGCGGCCGTAGACGGCCTCGTCGAAGTGCAGGATGGCGGTAGGGGATCATGATGCGGTGCGGTGGCCTTGGCGCAGGAGCTTGCCGCCCACCGCGGTGTCGTGGTCGACGCGCCGCACCGACGCCGCGTTCGAGCACGAGCACAGCCGCAGCGTCTCGTGCCAGATGCCGTCGAGCTGCGGGTAGCGCTGCCACAGGTAGCTCGGGCCGGCGCTGTCTCCTCGCGGTTTCGGTCGAGCAGCGGTGGCGTGTGGAGCGCGTTGGATAGCAGCCAGAAGGCGATCTTGCGCGTATTGGTCCTAATGCTAAAACTTATTTCGGGGTAAGTCGGTAGTAATTAGGTACGTAGTTATAGCTGGATAATAGTAGATCTTGAATTACGAAATAGTTATGGAAGGAGGTATCTAGTCCTAGTTATAGCGACGAGACAAGATCTTGCCATTTTCTGTGCATGTGAAGGTCATGTTACTTACACCCAGTGAATATTGAAGAGGAGTATGGCTAGATCGTCATCACTAATTCCGATGGCTTTAGCCTCGTCTTCGTAGGCAGTGATGAGACACACAGCACTACCAGCAATCCTCTCGCTCTGCGGGACCTCGAGATACCGTCTGAACGTGCTTTGGATTCTTTTCCGAGCGGCCGCCATCTTCCGGCTGAAGATGGACGGATACTGGTACAAGACCTGCCATCCGAGGTCATCAAACACCAGGAAGTCGCTTGCCAGATCAGGATTTATCCGGCCGAGTGTGGTCCCAAAATACGCAAACTCCCCAGCTCGTAGCGAGAGCTCGGAGCACCATCGGTCAAGGGGCATCACCATCGTATCCCCAGTGCTGGGTGTGGCAAAGTGGGAGCAGATTCTCTGTAGCGCCGTGAGACTGAGGTTCGCATTGAACCAGCTGCGGAAGTTCTCCTCGAGAGTCTGCAGGTGCCCTCCAGGATACAGTTGGTGCTGGTGCATTTGCTGGACAAAAGTACCAAAAGACACCCCCTGCGGATTGGGAAAGCCAGGCTTATCCCTCGGTAGGCGGCTATACGTCTTCATGAGGCCGGCCTCGCTGTACCCTTTGCTCCTGAAGAGGTCTTGGACGAACGTCTCAAAGGACAAAGTTTCGTCATTCTTGTAGACCTCTGTCGTATTCTATACTGAACCTCCATAGCCGCCACGCTGTCCATGCCAGTAGTAGAGGGGTAGCAGCGCGAAGAAAAGTGTACGCTACAATAGGATTAGGCAAGTTGCCAGGCAAATATATTGGATTCCTGAGGAATTTAAGAGCCATGATTATGAGACTGATATCTGCCACAAAGAGGCCTGGGCGGGAAATATAGAGTGCGGTTTGAATACGGGAGAAGCTCCCTACCCATAGCTTGCTCAGAGTCATGGCACAAAACTGTTGATATTATCATTGTGCCAAAGGGCTTGGCCGATCTCACATACCGCGCGCTCGCGCGCTTCACGGCAATCGTTCCGCGCAATCACATGCTGTGTCAGGGTACATAAATAAGGATGTGCAAACGGTCATACGTCCGACTTGACAACGTTCTATTTTTGCCCGGTAATGTCGCGGTATAGTGTTGCACTTATGTGCCGTTACGTGCTGTGCGCTTCACGGCGATGTTCCGCGCAAAATCTCTATGTGCACGACGTTACCACCGGCAAGCATAAACATTACCTAGCTGTGTCACAACGCTAATGCCTGCAGGTGCTCCCAACTTTTACAGCTATTGGTAAGACTTTTATGATACCTACCTAGATACTCCGTACTCAGCAGAACAATAGCTCCAACTGCAACTAACAGCGTAGTATTTTCTTTTTATAAACTACCTAACCTAGGTACCAAAGTGTCGGCCCTCGGGACCTCGCTGACATAAAAAGTTTCAGTCCGCAGAAGCCAACAGCTAACAGCTCATAGCCATGTTACATTGCAGTGACCAGTGCCTGGCAGTCATGGTACCTAAGACACGCGCGCCCCCTTTTCTCCATCACCAGTTGGACTGCGCCGCTGCGAGCTCTGTCAAGCAATCACGCCCTCCATCTCTTGCGCCAAACCCAACACCCGTGGACACTTCGCTGTCTACTCTGGTAGCTGGCGAAAGAAGATACCAGCAAAATGGCGGGCGCGAAAGGCACAATTCTCATTACGGGCGCCAACGGAGGCCTTGGCTTAGCCATGGCGCGCCACATCGTGTCTCAACCCGAATTGGCTGCGTATCACGGTCTCTACACAGTGCGTAACGCGTCAACGGCCACGGAGCTCCAGTCTACCACGAGCAATGCTGTTGTCGGCCGGCATACTTGCGAAATCTTGTCGCTGGACTTGACCCGACTAGGCGACGTCCGAAAGGTGGCAGCCGCTATCAATGCACACGTTGCAGCTGGAGACTTGCCACCAATCCGTGCCCTTATTCTCAATGCTGGATATCTCGAGTTCACCGAGCAGACATGGACAGACGATGGTTTCGATACTAGCTTTGCTGCTACCTACCTGGGCCATTGGCTGCTCACTCTGCTGCTTCTGCAGAGTATCGACCAAGACAGGGGCCGTGTTGTGGTGATCACGAGCGCTGCTCACGAGTGAGTTCTCTCAGTCTTAGTAGCGAGATAGTAACGAGACCGGTCGAGTAAAAATCGCACAAATGCTGACTATTCTCACATCTATTAGCACTCAAGATGTGCGTAATAATGCTGGTGGACAGTATCTGGAGAAGAAGTGGCATACGATCTTTCACGATAGCACCGAGCCCATTGCCAAGGGTACATGGAGTACAACGAAAGAGGATCCTTCTTTCAAAGGAGGTTATAGACGTTACGGTGCTTCCAAGCTATGTCAGACGATGATGGTGTTAGTCTCTCGCGCCTCACACTTTCCCGTTGCCTCGGGATGAGGGGACCTTTCCGGCTAACTAAATTCTATCAGACCCGAGCTTCAACGCAGGATTGATCAAGATCCCGTCCTCAAGAACATAGCCGTGCTAGCTATTGACCCGGGCTCGACACCAACCGGCATCACGCGTCGAGGGGACTGGAGAATCACCGCACTCTGGACCTATGTAATGCCCTGGCTGGTAGTGATTCTCACTTGGCTTTGGCCGAACGGGACCTGTCGTACGACCAAGAAATCGGCAAGGGACATCATGTCGGCTGCATTGGACTCTAACCATGTACTGGATGAGCAACCCAAGGGTCTGTATCTCGATGGCGAGCTGCGGAGAGAGCCGGCCGCCGAAGTCAGAGATCCTCGTAAGCGAGAGATACTCTGGAAAGACACTTCGAAGTATACACAGTTGAAAGAAGGAGAGACTGCTCTAGTGAGATGGAAAGACTAGTGGAATTCCAAGGAGAGTGATTGTTTTCACGTACCAGTCTGGCAGCGCTACTAGTATAAATGATTTTGCACTCGATTCTAGATAAAAAATTTACGCAACTGCAGTTCAATTGAAAGTCAATTGCGCATAGCCCCTGACGACTCAAGCTAATTTAGGCTGAACGTGGCATAGCTCGCCCAGAAACCCCAAGATCGTGCAGCGACAGGGTTTCGGATCTCGGCCGTTCCTTCCCCGCCTCCATACTACTGCAGCGTGCGCCAGATTGGGGATTTAGTTCAATGGTTTCCTGTTCTGGATGTCTCGCCATGTAAGAGACAGTCCCTGGGGGTTCTCCGCCCGATCCTGAGGCTTCACGTAATAATCTCCGATCAAGTACTTTCGGACATAATACTGGTCAAATATGAGTACAAGTGAGAAAAGTATGAGATCATGCCACAAGACCCATGACCGTTACGACCCACGTCGCAATCAGCCCAGCCACCCTTGGGCTCTGTTGGCTTATCCCTGTTTCGGACGATATGCCGATGTAATATCGTACCATTACAAATAGACCGTAGGGTAATTTAATGTGCACCTTTAGATCTTCCTTCGGGCACTATCTCCAAGGCACATATTGATTCCGGTGTTTTATCAATTACGAATAACGCATGACCACTCCTCTATGACACAACAACATCAGAACGCGAATAACTGAAACATAGAGGCGACAGCAGCCGCCTATGTTCGATATAGTGTCGATTAGTATGGGGCTCAAGACGTGGGCCGCAACATCCAAGGTCCTCCAGCGACTCAAGAAGGCTTCACCAAAGACAAGGCACCAATCGGGCCATCAAGACCGGAATGCCGTGACAAGCACGATAGATTTAGGATGGAGATATGAGACCCGACCGCGATGGGTACTCGACAAGCTACCTCTCGCCGTTGGAATTCTCGACGACCCCACCGCCGTGAACCAACAGCTAGCCTGTCCCTTATTTACAAAGCTCCCTGCTGAGCTTCGCGAATTGGTCTGGAGCTATGCGCTCACGGCGTACGAAGACCCTCACGCATATTATCCCATAAATATGTCCTATGCGCGCCCGGGTCAGGCCGCGCCTCTCCGTGTCGCCGTACAGCTCTTGCTCACCTGCCGGGCTATCTATCTTGAGACTTTCATCACGCCTTTTCACGTTAATCCCATGATTGTCTTCGATACATATCCAGGTTTTATGCCGCCACTCGACCCATTACAATGCACTACGTCGAATCTACGGTTGTGCGACAAGCTTCGTGACTGGCAGTTCGCAAATATCAGATCAGTAGACCTAAGCGTCCAGCAGTACATGCTAGAAGGGGGTATGCGCCACTAAAATGAATAAAGTTCATGTCCATCTATTGCTAACACCAACCATTCAAGGTTCGCTTGAACGAGTTTCACGAAGATCTGGAAATAAAGGCCGGCATGAAGGCCACCAAACGGTAGGCTTTACGGTTGCTGGCTATGCATCATTTATCCCACGAGGAGATTCGAAACCATCACGAGAGTTTCCTGCGCCAGGATCCAACGGGGGCTTGGTCAGAAGCATACTTAGGGGTAAAGAAATCACGCATCTAACACTGCGCATGTCTCGTATGGATTGGTGGGCTTGGACCTCATCTCCGCAAGCGGGCATAAGTAACCCACATGAAGCATTACGTCTCGAACCCATGATTAATGTCACCGAACGGCACGAGACGAGTACCGCAATGCTCGAGGGCTACGAGGCCCGTAAAGCCGGTCAAGAGCCAAATTTTAACCTGGACGAATTCGAGAAACAGGGACGATGGGGAATGCAGTTTGCCGAGTTTTGGCCAGACTTGAAGACTTTCGAGCTCGTCCTAGAGACCTACGTGGCGAAAGAAAGCCAACTAGACTCGGTTATAAACTGTGCTAAATTATGGACTTTCCCTCTCGGCGATGGGAAACAGCTCGTATGGAACGGCGCAGAGGAATCAACTGTTCGATGGCATGGGGCGAAGGAATACGGCTACGAAAAGAATCTCGCGATGTCTTGGCCCCGGCACCAGCCAGACACAGATGAACGACAGGGCCAGGACGCATCGACTCTACAGTGGCACCCAGACGGAAGAGATGGACAACAATTTGTGATAAAATCACTAATTTTTACTCGTCGGCAAACTTCTGAGGCAACTACGTCATCAGATAAGTAAAGTATTATACAAGTCCCGTCAATATACTTTGTAATAGGTGATTGCACTACGGAAATGCTTGAAGTATTTAGGTAATCATTATTAATTTTGTGTGACATAGAACAACGGGATTGAAAACTGGTATGACGAACGAGCACCAAAAAATAACACACCCCGATCTACCGACCAGGTAGTGAGGTCGCATCAATGTTACTTGGAATTCTTCCGCGATCGAGCGCGATAGCCTGTTTACTGCCAACTGCCAGGGCTATGAAGCAGCAATAGATTGCGAAGCCGACGTCGATGACCTCCACGCCCCTGCAGTCAGCTTACCACACCGTACCCACGGCAAGCCACCGGAACCCTACCCTAAAGCAAAACTTCCACATCGGGGACGAGAGTGCATCGCGTATGGCGGCTGAAGGCTTCCCAAGCTATGCCTCGCACCTCGAAGCCTTCATTGATTCGTCGCCATGGCATGGCATACGAGAAACTGATGCGCCTACTTCTCTAGCTCGCAGTTCGTGAGATCATGTACCTACCTATTGCTAGATTCGGCTATCTGTCATCATGGAGATTTGTATGAGCTAAAGCCGCCGATCGGTGCACTGAAAGCCCCCACGAACGTGGGTGTAAGACATCATACCCAATCGCCGAATCGTGAGCTAAGTCATTGACAGGCTAAGAATAATCCTAGATCGTGCCTAAGACCGATCGTGCGTTTATGCTGAGAAGTTGGGAATTAAATGATCGTTGAAGACCTGACCATTCAGAGGAAAGTACAACATGAAGGTAGTTTTGTACTATCAGCAGTGTGCCATGAAATTGATGAGTATGATGCCGAGGCAGGGCTAAGAAACCCATGCGAATGAGGATAGGGTAGTATTTTCATACAGTTACTCCGGATTATGATTAGTGATCCGATCTTTGCTCCGCGGCACGTTTTCTATAATCGAGATTCTCTCCACTTCCATCCATCATCTTCCGGACTTGCGTCTTAGGTTTATTCGCGCGGCTTTCTCGGCATCATGAATTTCGAGAATCTGTTAGAATGTTTAAGTAAAGCGCAGTAAGATTTGAATACACCTGCATTGAAGACGAATGGTCCTTGCCGACTTTCGTATGAACCACGAGCGTGGCTTCGCTGGGCATTAAGGTTGATTCTTTGACAATGGCGAGCGATGGAGAAAGTTTTCGCCTTAACTCCATGACCGGCCGAAGGCGCTTAAGAAAAGAGGTAATCTGATCTGCTGAGTGTTCAGCTCGCAAGCCACCCCCTGCTTGATCAAAGGGAGTCATGTGCAGTGGCGTATGAGACATGCATATCTTGGAAATTCTCCAGCGAGATAATGTCATCATGTGGCTGAGCATATGGAAGTTTATTTGAACGGTTCCTGGGAAGACAGGATATTGGGAGTGAATTTTGTCGACGCATTCATAGTCAATCCTCAATATCATTCGGCCTATAAGCCCCAGATAGACTGAAGCGCTCATAAATCACAAATGCATAATTACCCCTTGAAGAATAAGTTCATCCGTTCTCCGAACCGTTGGACATGAAGCAGATTGCATGCTAATTATAAGCACATCAATGTTTTACCTGTTGAAATAGACTACAGATCAAAGCAACGGCTACAAGATATATCTGTGAAGAATGAGAGGAGTAATCAGCTTAATCAACTGATCAATCTCCCAAAGAGCCTGGGAATCGTGCCAGATCATAATATAGAGTTGTAGAAAAGCTAGAGGTCAGCTAGAGCCCCGTAGGCCAATCTATCCCACTGTATGACTACTGGAAACGTTGTTTCATGACCTCATACTCACTATAGATACCATTTGAGACTAGTAAGAAAGAGAAACGAGAGACAATTCATTCATCACATGACTTGCGTGAGCATGAGGAGTCTAGATTGTTATTTACGGCCTTGAATGTACCGAAATGAGGAAAACTTCATCAATCCAGTTGATGTAGGTAGTTTACAAATGATGAGATAATTGGTCAAGACATATATCAGAACCGGAGTTCCAACTTAATTCTAGAATCATGATAGCAAGAAACTCATCTGATGAAGCCTCTCCCGAGGCCAACAAAAATGAAGATTATCTCATGTAGTGATTTTATAGAAATACAGTCCCTCTGCCGTAGCGAGTCACTATAAAGAAGCAGAGTCTACATACGACTGGGTTGACCTGATAACGATCGGTACCGAAAAGCGCGTACATGCTTAAAACCCATTTAAAGACGGGAGATAAATCGAATTCACATAATTATATCTCTCTCAATAAGTGCTACAAATTTAAAGTAGTATATGAAGAGAAGTCGTATCCTGTGATGCGATCTACTCTAAGGGCATAAACGATATCATGGGGGGCTACAATCTATAAATATTCCATTCGATGTAAATTTTGTCAATTTTGTTCCAATTTCTCACTATACTGCTGTGAAAACATATTTCATATCACACACTGGGAATTATATTGCGATAAAGACTAGAAAATGACCGATATATACTCAACTTAGCAAAAAGAGTTCATTTCTTCTCTGCATCGGTCGACTCTATTGTCAGTTTATCACCTCGACCTACGGTTGCGCTCTAATGGTGTCATGATACTATTATCCCACTTGGGGATCATCCTCTAAGTATTTAATGCTTGTTCTCAAAGTCTTAATCTTGTAAGTCTTAGATAGCGACAATGGTGATTCGCTATGCTGGCGTTTTATAGACTACTGGGGATTAAGCGTCAACAAGGCATCTCTTCTCAGCGCCTAGTGAAATACATGGCGTAATAATAACCAACCGCTATGCGCAAGGTGCAATATATAACTCTGAGCTGCCAGCCATTATCCGAGATTATGATTTCGTCTAATTTTTGATGCGCTCTCTCAACTGACCGCCCCATCTTGACAATTAGGCTGCAGTTGGGGCTGTAAAATAGGCTCGTGCTCTTCATACTATCGAGTTGAACTAGCGTTATTGCATTACGCTCTATTTTTGAATGCATTTTGTTGAATAATATCTCATTATCCTACGCAGTCACACGCCATTATGATGCTGGTTGACCCTGAAATATTACCTAGCGCAGATAACCTCGTGATAAGGACTGACCGGTTTCGCCTCATATTGGACCTCTAAGTGACGCGATATGACGACCACTTAATGGCTGACGATTTGAGCTCGACAATATCAGTAGTAGAGCAATTTACTCCGTAATATAACTTGAGAACTGAGAGGATATGTATGCTGCCTGAACCAGATGCTGTCTCCAAAAGGGGTTGGCTAGACAGAGACAGGGGTCATTATAAAACAGTGCGTCTTCTACAAAAACGCACAGTATTTGGTATATCCTTCATACCCATCTACCAAGCGTTCCGCTACTGTTGGGAAGGTACGAATCAACAGTGTATATTCTACCCCTTACGGCGCCTGCTAGATTCCTTTTCTCTATCCATCTACATCGTACGACATCGCAATACAATCTAGCTTCTAACACTACGGTAATGAGTTCATTGCCTCTTTGTTGAAAAGTCCAACGGTAGGTACTGAAATGAGACCACCAGGTATTTGCCATGAATGGGGAGCTTCGATTGCTCTTATGTCCTGTCTGCTATTGAATTTGCACGAACAAGGCAAGGATGAAGATGTTTATGTCGAGCTCAGCAATTACCTACCTAACCTAGCATAACAAGACCTTGTTCTCCCGAGGCTAGAAGATCTCTTCATCTTATCATATACCTACTAGTTGCGAACCACCATCCGTGCACGCTTCGGCATTTTTCACTGGCTGTGTGGCGCTCTGCAAATGGTAATTCATTGTCGCGAATATTAGCCGACGATGATACGGTACGGTACGGTCGCTGCCACAATCGACGAAGTCTCGTTATTCTATTGGGAGCCCGAGTGAATGGCTCACCTAATTCGGCGATGGGGTTTTGGGTCTCGCTAAGCACCAGCCCTTAGTTCCCTCGTTGCTTACACTATTACCCCCAGTTCTACCCCCAGCTAACACTTCTAAGGGCAGCGTCTGGACATCATAAGACGAGGTCTAGGCATTGCTAGGCATGGTTGCTTAAAATATCTCGTCTTACACTATCGGCACACTAGGCAGCGTACTCCATACCCACCCTCACTATTCTACAACGGCTGATGTTAGCCTAAGCCTTAAGGTGGAGAGCTGAGAGGTCGTGCGCCGTTCCTCAATCTGGGCGACTACACTACCGGTATATTCCATACGCTTGGGAAGTATCACTGGCGCGCAATACTACTGTCTGCCCATCAGTCAAATGATAGTAGATTGCTATGCCCAATGGTGCTCGTATTCATGCCCAAACGAAACGCTGGGGGCACTGTCTTCCGCCATTGCCGCTCGCGCCAATTAACACCACGTCAGCTCTACGGCGTGGTGATGATAACCTAGCGCCCACCGCCTCACCAACGTCGCACAGCATGTCCGACAGGGGCATAATCACACCAATTCCAGGCTGTGGCGTGAACTGGTATTTTAGTATTATAGGGATCATCTCCTTTTGGTGCCGGTTACGTGCCGCGGTGATTTCCGAAAGGACAATAGCATGCCTGCCGTTATACGCTGTATATAGCTGAGCCACAAAGCGAGCGTCGTTCGGAAGCGAATCAGACGGCCAATAGCCGCTGAAGTAAGAGCAAAAGAACGAAGGACTCTTGTCAGCCTCAGGTGACTGAGCAGAACCTAGACCGACCGAACTATCCATGGCCCAACGTAAGCTGATGGCCCGACCAGCCGGTCTGTCCGCAGCTCAAGGCTAGACATTGAAATACCTAGGGGAAATGGGAGAGAGTATATAACGGGGTCTGTCGGCTTCGGGGCAGCAGAGGCTATTATACACTTGAGGTCAACCGTCAAAATGGGTGCCATTCTCTCAACGCTGCGACGAGTCTTCGGCAAGGTCGCCGACACGGCGATACCAAGCTCTGTCACGCCGGTGGCTACCATTTCCGGCATCTCAGGCACGCAATACCTGCCGGGCACGCAAAGCTACGATGCTAACAAGTATCAATATGCGACGTCGACATACGGAGTCGAGCGCGACCTCAACCCGGGGTTGATCGTCAAACCAATATCAAAGGAGGACATCGTCCTGACACTGAAGTATGCTAAGGAGAAGGGCGTGGCCGTTGCTATCAAGACTGGAGGTCATCAGTATAGCGGAGCGTCGTCTACGAGTGCGCCGAACATCCAATTGGATCTGGAGGAGACCTTTAGAGGCCCTGGTGATCGTGCGATCTTCCGTAAGGACGGCAAGGCCTATGCAAGGACGAGTGTCAGCTGGAGTCTGGGCGAGTTCAACGCCTGGGCGACGGAGAACAAAGTGTTTGTCCCGCATGGACAGTGTACTGAAGTTCAGTAAGTCAGCATGACGACGTATTGCTTGTGTATCCGTGAGAGTGACTAACGGTGTCTTAGCCTTGGTGGACACGTTCAAACGGGAGGTAAGGATTCTACCTCTGCCCCTATGACCACCTCACACGTCAACGACTCAGGAACGACTAACATGACGGACCCATCCAGGTTACGGACAATTAGCTCGTAGCTTCGGCCTGCTCGGCGACCACGTCCTATCCCTCGAAATGATAGACAGCGACGGGAACTCCAAAGAGGTAACCAAAGCCAGCGACCCGGACCTCTTCTGGGCGTTCCTCGGCGGCAGCCCCGGGAACCTGGGCGTGCTCACGCACTTCACGCTGCAGATGCACCAAAACGAGGACTACAACGGGTCGCGGGGGATGAAGGCCCTGTACTTCTACGACACCAAAACCCTAAAACGCCTCGTCGACATCCTAGTCGAGATGTCCGACAACGACGAGTTCCCGCGGAACTACGACCTGTGCATCAGCGTGCTGAGCTCGGCCTTCCCGCTCCTCGACCTCTGGCCGGGCTTAGACGAGGAGATGGCGCGCGACCACCCGGAGCTGTACGGCGACAACGGCCTGATCGCGTGGCCGCGCACGATCATCGTGTACGCGCAGTACGTGCCGTTCGCCCCCGGGGACACGTGCGACATGGCGTGGTTCGACCGCATCAAGGAGGGCGCCGACCGCCTGCTGGGCGACTCCGACGTCGAGGAGAAGCCCATGTCCCAGCTCACCGGCGACTGGATCTTCCGGAACGTCCGCGAGTTCGAGAAGCCTTACGTCAAGCGCACGTACGCGACGAACTCGCGGACGCTTGGGAAAGACGGCTGGGCTAGCTGGGTCGTTGACCGTATTGATGCTATCGTGAGCCCTGAACATAACCGCTGCTGGCTGTCCGCGCAGCTCCAGTGCTTCGGCGGCAAGAACTCTATGTTTACGCGCAACGCGGGTAACGGGACCGCGTATAGCTGGCGAGACACGAGTATTGGCTGCACGATGGACTGCTTCCAGTAAGTTACCCTCCTGTCATATCTTTCATCGAGCTCGCATATCGAGACGCTTGGAACTCCAACTAACACAATCCCCAGTAACCCCGACACCAAAGACCGCGCCGAGGACTGGCAGAAGGTAAACGACGAGGAGGCCATCGGGCCCAAGGGCATCTTCTCGAAGCAGGACCGGCGCGTGCTCTGGGGCTCCTACGGCGACTGGAACCTCGACAACGTCTGGAACTGCTACTATGAGGACCAGGCCAAGTACAACAAGCTGCGGCAGATCAGGAAAGCGGCAGATCCGTACGGCGTCTTCACGCCGAATCCGTTCTGTGTTAAGCGCGCTGATTAATTAACTGATTGATTTTGATGGAATGGAATGGGCTTGGGATTAAGGCGTGGGTTAGGGTGTTAATATATTATTTTATTTATCGTGTTCAAATACCACTTTCACATTTTTAAGTTAATCTCATTTATCGTACTCTAGTGTCGTCTTTAGTGAATTAAGAATGTGACGTGTTCCGACTTATAAGGGCGTATTACTGGTCGGTTACTTTCAACTACTTAACCTTATGTGAATATTATTAGTAGAAAATCACGTTAAGTCATCCTCATTCTAGAAGTCTAGCCACGATATTTGTAATACCACAGGTCTGTCTTCTTTTCCAACATCTTTTCAACGCCATTTAACATAAAAGAGAGGATATTTAAGACTGCTGCTTGCTTGCTGCTGCTCATCAGCGCACGTGTTTTAAGTTACATGTATACGCAGGATGGTGGTATAAAAGAAGACAAACCGAACTCCCAAGAACTACCTTAACTCTCCGTATAAGTAGACCACCCCAGCAGGTATTCTACAGTTGTTTTATTACGCGGCTGTCGCTCGCAAAGTCCCATCCCTCGCCCCCGAACGCCGACTTGTCGCGCCCGACAAACAAATAAACTTCCTCGCCAGCCTACTTAGACAATCCCATCCCATCCCATCTCATCCCATCCCATCCCATCCCATCTCATCCCATCCCATCCCATCCCATCCCATCCCATCCCATCCCATCCCATCCCATCCCATCCCATCCCATCCCATCCTATTCCATCTCATCCCTTGCCGAACTATACTATACTATACGTTCCCACGCCCTCGTTACTGTACATCCATCCATTATTGATCCGTTATTCATCCCATCCCATTGAGGATATTGATCCCATTCTCAACGCCCCGTCTGCGGCCCCGTCTGCGCATAATGCGCGGGATTATACGCATATCCATACGGACGATATCCATTCCCCCCTCTACCCTTCTCCCCAGCCTGCTGCTCCTCCACCGTCTCGCAATGCGTCGCCAATTCAGCCGTAAACTGCTTATTCATGTA
The DNA here is from genome assembly GCA_022578715.1 of Nemania sp. FL0916. Taxonomy (NCBI): domain Eukaryota; kingdom Fungi; phylum Ascomycota; class Sordariomycetes; order Xylariales; family Xylariaceae; genus Nemania; species Nemania sp. FL0916. Next base: position 26,782 of record MU390349.1, on the reverse strand, counting down.
CTCGGGTGCCGGCGACGCGCGATTTCCCAGACCTGGATCTGAAGCGTAGGAACTCGGCCGGAGGCTATGATTTTTCATTGCTGGGGTGGGTTGATGCGACCACCTCTGTCCGTTGTTCGGGTCTGGGGAATATGATACCGACGGGTTCGGCGAGCTGCCTACACTGGCGTGGTTCGTTGTTGTGGGGGAGGGTTGGGGGGAGGGTTGTGGGTGGTAGAAGTCCCCTGGCAGTTCCATTGGGAAACCCTGCGTGCCGCCGAGCACTGTGTTGTGCGGGAGTTCGGCGTGCTGTGGCTGTTGTTGTTGTAATTGTTGTTGTTGTTGTTGCCAATGGGCGGGATACGGGGCTGAGGAATTGGATGTGCCGGGACGGCTCGGGTGTTGCTGGTATTGTAGAGACGCGGGCCGCGGGACTAGGTACGGAATAGTTGGAGATTTGGGCGAGGGCTGGCCGAACGAGAGTGGTGGTGAGAGCTGTGGCGAGCGTACTTGGTCCTCGAGCCCGCCTATGTAGGATACATTTTGCGCCTTGTAGGTCTTCATGCGCCCGTCCTCGATCATGGCTTTTAATATCCCCGAGTCCAAGAGTTCAGCTTTCTTGATGATGCGGTCGACCATCTCCTTGCTGGACGCCTTCATCTGCGCCTTCACGGTGCCCACCATCGCGATATTACATCGTATCTCGATGTCTTCTCTCAAATACAACCCGTCTTTCGGGACGCCGAGTTCGGCGAGTCCGATCTCGGGGGGCTCTGGCGCCTCGACGCCCGGCTGGTTGCCGCCAATGCGGTATTTGTTGCGCAGGTCGATGTTCAGGGGCGCGTAGACGTGCGTCTGCAACCCCCACGGCAGGTCGTGGAAGCACGCATTGAACGAGATCTTCCCCGACCCGAGCTTTCCCATCCCTGGCACGAATTGCACGCGCTCGGTGATCTCGTACCATGTCGAGAAGAATTCGTCGGCGGCGGCATCGCGCGGCGCTGTGATCTGCTTGTGACTGAGGACCAGCGGGTTGAGGGTTATCACTTCGGCGTGGCTGTGGAGGATGTCGATGGCGAGCTGGCGCGGGATGAAGCTCGGAATCGGCGTGATGATTGTATATACCTCTTTCTTTCGAAGCACCATTGTGTGAGATGTTGTCGCGACAGGCGACAAGAAACGGATATGTGTTGGGATTATACTCAGAGTTGAATTCGAATTTGCGAAGAGGTGATAAAAAGAATGAGAAGACGACGGGTAGGTACCTCGAGCTTCTCTTTGATTGTTTCCCTTGAGCAAACCCAGGTATCCAAGTACTAAACTTGTTGGTTCTACTAGTGCCAATAACCCCTGGTCTTGTTCCACAGCACTAATCCAGGATGTCTATTATTGGGGTCAAGTGCTTGGGCACTACAGAAGGCGCTACCCAGTCTATTTTTCGTGGGTATCTACACTACGCTAGGTACAGCGCGATAGCGTCCGCAATCAGAGATCAAGAGATTTTAGCAGGCAACCAAGGAGCGGAGAGCCGGTAGTAGAGAATTGTAGACAAAGCAGACAGCTCCCAGCCTACTTACACAGCCAAACAACATCAAACTAGATGGACCGTCCAAGCCTTCATAAGCCGCACACGGCTTTCTACCAATGGTAAAGATACGCCAGATTCAATCCGCACAGTAGGTATGTCCAGTAGGACTGATTACGTACGCCGTAGTTTATACAGGGTCTGCCGTCGGCCTCCATAGCAAACAAAGTAAGTAGAAATAGTGGTGGGCCAGCGCATTGAGCTACGACGAGCAGTATTAGTGTAGGACAAACAAAGCCGATATACACTACCGTACTCCGTGCACAACCTGTCGTCTCTCAATAGGCCGCTGATTGCGGCCTCACCCCGCCTCTCAAGTGTATTACCTATGGATAATATTCGTCCCCGTTCATGAGCCCATGCTCTTAGGGCTGATGAAAGGCCAGGTGATTCCATGCACCATCAGTCAGCAATTAGGCGTTAACCAGGGGCTCTAGTGGGACGCTGATAGTGCGTGCTATCTCGCTATGGCTAGGGCCGTGGAGCTGAGGCTCGGCAGCTAGACTTTGGGCTGGCGATATCGACCAACCAGCGGAAAACATCTGCGAGCCTAGCCCGAGTCGACATGTAAGTATCACATAAGACACATGGACCCCCTGAGCCCGGTCCCCAGCCCTTGTCTTTGCGTGCCCATGCAATGTCCACGTTGCACTGCACTAAAGAGGTCTCTGTAAGCGACACTATCTCACCAGCAATAGGTAGGCAATTTGAGCGTGCTACTGTGCTACCCGTACTCAGTAAGGAGACATGCCTATCAACGCTCAACATCTGGGGGAAACTGGAGGGGTTTTCGTTTTCTCCTAAATATAGAAGACAGACTAACCATAAGTGACATTTAGCTTGGATTCGCCACCAATCGTGTTGGCGTTCGCTTTGAACCGGCAAGCCGCGCATCCGACACCAGCCACCTCTAGCAAGCACATGGCACAGGTCAGAGAAGCAGGCTGTGCGCAGTAAAAATGTAAGTATGACGACAAATACCAGACAAATGCCAGGCATTGGACAGCTTAGCTCCAAGCTCTTCACTTTTTCTTTAAGGCTCATTATTGATTCAGACTACCTGCATACCTACTTAACTTATGTTGGTGGTGATATTATAGTAGATGGGACAGCTAGTTTAATCATTATGGATACCGGTAGCGGGCAATAGGTCTTTAGCGCAAGAGATCGTTCCCCAACCCAATGAACTGGTTTGATTTGGGCTCGGGATAAGTGTCGGGTAAGAGTCGGACAACGAGTTCTCGTGTTTGCCATCTCAAATCCACAGCGAAATAGCGGGCTTGAAACATTTTGCGGGGTCGGAGACATGTCTTAGATCCGTATTTGAGATTAATAGTTCCGAGGACTGACGGAACTTACATCACAGCGAACAACTTAAAGAGGACAAGATAAAAGAGAGTGGACTCAATTCCTCGCAATTCCTCGGTATATATCCACCCGGGTTTGAGGGATCTGATATTGTAGCTAGCTAGTTAACATACAGGGGAGTAAAGGAGGCTTAGGCTCTTATGAATAACCAAGGAATTCCTGACTGCCGTTGGGCTAACACGTGCTCTTAGCCCGAGTCTAAATGATATTCTCACCAACCCGCACAGAGGCCGCCGAATGATTATAGACGTGAACTAGAAGACTGTTTGCTTTTGAGTGGATGCTCGTTCGACCGTAAGTATGATGGGAAACGAGGTTTTCGGGTTCGTGAATGCTGGCCGATTGGACGGGTTCGCGAAGGCCGCGCGCGTCACAATCACATGCCCGGCCGAATGTGCATGAATGAATACATGAGATCATCCACAGAACTATGGACCGTGATGCCAGGCTGGCGGGATTTTACTAGGCAAGCTATGTGATCCCCATCGCACACTATTCTGACATTAGAAGTCGGGGTTATTCGCGGCCCTAAATTCATCGTGTGGCAACGCGAGATGTGTATCACAACTTGAACTATCACACCGGCACGGACAGTTGCATTCGGTATAGAGTTCTCATTAACTTAATACATTACACAACATAATTCTCTCTCCAGTTACACTGCACCACACACCAACACCTTGTCCTACACCTATCTCCCTACTAAGACAGTATTACTCTCCCGCGTGTCATCCGCATAATTCCTCTTCGTGCCGGTAACACGGAGCTTCAGCTCGAACTTCTTCCCCTTCTTCGCACTCTCACTATCAGCAGAATTAAACCTCACAACCTCGTCCTGCTTAACAACAAACGCCTTCCCGCTCACGCGCCCATCAACAAGCCACTGCGCCTCCAGCGCAACACCCGGATCCCACCTCCCGGCCGTAGCCTTAATAGTCGGGCCACACTTCGCGCTATAGTCGTACGACAGAGCCGGCTTCGCCTGACGCTTCAGCGCAGCTCCATGCCCACCAATCCGGATGACATCGTCGAACTTATTCCCCTTGCTCTGGGCCCTCGTGCGGCGTTCCTCAAGCGGCGTTTTCCCCCTGGGACCATGATCCTTAACCCAACTCGCCACGAGCTCAAGGTAATCCCACGTATCCCTGCGCTGGTAATTCCCGCCATGATTCTGCCCTTCCGCAATCGTCACATTCGCCCAATCCGGTCCTCCGAGACTACTCACGCGCTGCGCGAAGTTCGCCACGCCTTCGTTCAGATAGTAATTATCATGCGTCCCGACATACAAGAAAATCCTCCCATGGAGAACTTCTCCGAGGTTTTTTGCTCCGCGCCAGTGGCTGCCCACATAGTACGATAAGTCGAAATCCAACTCCCGCCACAAATTCACCGCGTCCGGATATATCTCCCCCGTGACTTTGTCCCACGGCTCCAGCGGGTAGCCGTTCAGCCCTTGCGCGCCAAACACCGCGTTCCAGACGTCCCACTGCAGCGAACTCCGGGACGAAGTCCCGAAGACGTGCTCCCAGTGGTTCTCCTGCGCGACGGTGGCCAGGACCACTTCTTCCGTGTTGTTGTCGAAGGTGCGGATCGAGTTGATCACCGTCCCGTCTGGCTTCACGTACGCGTTCGTGTTCGTGTACAGCGCGATGTCTTGGTGGCTCCGGAAGTCCAGCGAGTCCGGGTATGAGGAGAAGCAGGCGCCGAAGAGATCTGGCCGGTAGATCACGCTGGCGATGGAGATCCAGCCCCCTGTGGACCCCCCGTCTTGGATCCGCGCGTATGGCGCAGCCACGGTGTTGAATTTCGCGTCGATGTACGGGATTAGTTCTTCGTTCAGAGCGTCGCCGTATGGACCTAAGTTGGCGGTGTTCACGCCATATGAATCATCGTAGTACGGCGCCTCGTGGCGGAAGGCGACGATGATCAACTTCGGCGCTGGGCGGTCGGCTGTGCCGTTTGTGCCCGGGATGATACCCTTGTCCCACGCTGACGTGAATGTTTGACTCCTGCCATAGCTGTATGGGCCTGAGCCGCCCGTCCAGTGATTCTGGTTGTAGAGCACGGGATACCGAGTGTGTTTATCCGCGGCATTGTATCCAGAGGGCAGCAGGATGTTCGCACCGACGTACATATCGCGGCCCCAGAACTGGCTTAGTTTCTTGCTTCTAATCTTCACGTACTTCAGCTGTGGTGTGTCAGCGTAGTTGCCTTGAGAGCAACCTCCAATCTCCTTCCCTGTAAAAGCCTCGACGGGCACGACGCTGTCGAATGTGAGTTTGATTGTCTGCGGACCACCGTGGACTTCTAGGTCTTGTGCCGAAGTGGCGAGACTGCCGACGCCATCCACGTTGGGCGCACCGTCGCCACATGGAAACTTGAGGTACACCTCGGAACCATCGCTGCGTTTGGCTTTGTCGTACGGGTTTAGAAAGGCTTGGATCCTGTATGTGCCAGCCGGAACATCATCTAGAATAGCATGAATTAGCATTCACCAATTCCAATCAGACACTATCGAGACTCGGACTGCCATCATATAGGGAATATTGCAATATGAGCTTGCAGTGCTATCACGCAGCCAATGCATCATCTCAGAAAGCTCTTATCCTTACCCATACTAACAAGCGGAAAGCCCGTGACGCCCGTCGCAGTCCCATTCGGACTCCCACCCGACAGCGTAACCGTATCCCTAGCCCCAAACTCAAAGACATTCATACCGAACATCTTATTCGGTGTGGACGTCACGTCCGTATCCTCGAGGGGATCGGTACCGTTCGGCGCGAACATGAGTACCACGCGCCCGTCGACATGGCCTTTGAGGATATTGTTATCACCCACCGAGATCTGTACGTGGAGATTGTTTGCAGCGGCTAGACCACGCCATGGAAGATAGGCGATGAGGCACGCCCACCGAGCTCCTTTGATGCACACCATGATGCCGTAGAGGTGAAGATCACGAGGTGGAAGCTCGAGGTCGGGCACGCGACGAGCACTCGGGTATCTGCGTCTACTTATTCATATGCTCGCCTCGCCTCGCCTAGTAGTGTGGAGATATGAAGTTTGTCTTGGCAAGCTATCTAGTGCAGGTAGTAGTTTAGGTAGTGTCTACAGGGACTAGATAGATGCGCAGATGAATCCAATGACGAGCTTATGATGTCGCACGAGAGGAGGGCCTGTATACCTGCTCATTCAACCTCTGTGTTGCCAATTGACTCTCCAGCAATGCATCGGGCTTGTTGAATTAGGCAATTGACTCCAATTGACCGCCCTCATTACTGTCTTTATGACTGTGCTTCGCAGAATGCACACAAGATTCAGCACCAAAATCTCATATCTCAAAAGGCTCAGATAAGGGAGATGAGCTAGGGCAATGCGACTGTGGCATTCTGCAGACTTGCCTCTTTCGCCAAGATCGCCGGTCTGACGCACATGGTTTCCTACCTGCCGTTTCCGGTATATTATCAAATAACGGCCTCCCGCTCGAACCGAGGGGCGTCCAAGCTATCGGAACGCCCGTCATCCTCGCTAAAGTACGTACGTGTAAATAATTGAGTGTGCCTTAGGTAAGGTGGCGAGGCTTCCATTGGGGATTTTCTGGAAAAATGTTAGAGGGCTAGCGGTGAGCTTGGTATATCTGGGCATGCAGCCAAGGCTCGTCTCGCGATCTTTTTAACAATAGAGGCGAATAAGCTACAGGACCAGCGCAAGACAGAGGAGAGAAAATTGGTTGTCTCAATTGGTTGTTCCTTTTGAATCACACCAAATCGCGTGTATGAAACCGATGCTTCTCAGCCAGAGTTGCAATGAGAAGATAGTCCTTGGTCTCAATCAGACTTTACTCATTCAGAACTCCTCATGTTGGCGATTGAACGAACAGTCGCAGATGGGCACTTCTCAAACAACGACAATATTGATGTAAATCACTCGCGCAGAAAAGAACAAGATTCCGGAACATCGCGAAACTTGACAGCAAAAACCTCATAGCGATCTTATAGCTCCCAACTACATCCATATTCCTAACACTTATCACGCCTCGCATTACACTTCGCCCTCATATCCTCCGTACTCATAAACCCAACCCACGCAGCAGCCCAACACTACTTACCCGCAAGAGCAAGACTCTTCACAGCCTCCTCGCCCGCAATCTTTCCAAAGACCACACACTCGAGCAGCGAAGATCCGCCCAGGCGATTCTCCCCATGAATCCCGCCCGTGACCTCTCCCGCAGCCCAGAGACCATGCACCGGCTCCAGCTCGCTTTTATATCCTTTCCAATCTCTGATCTCCTCTCTCACCTCCTCTCCCTCACCCTCGCCTCTCTTATCCTCACCCACACCCTTAACCCATTTCTCTACATCCTTTTCCTTCTTTTTTCCCCCTCCTCCCGCATGACAGCGCATAACCCTCGCGCACTCATCAACCACAACACCCCCCATCGTGAAATGCGTCACAGGCGTAACATCCCCTACAACAACCTCCTCATCACGATTCCCCTCCCCGGGCTGTAAGCTCCAGTGTCCGAAACTAGTGCGACCGAACTCGGAATCGTGTCCCGCGGCTACGGACGCAGAGTATGTGTCTATGGTTTGTATGATCGCGGAGGATAGGTCGCGGATTTTGACTTTTTTCATCAGGCCTTTCGCGAGGTAGAATCCCAAATGGGTACGTGCGGCGGCAGCTGCCCCGGGGTCGAGGAGGAGGGTTATGGGATATTGGCGCGTGGTGGGTGAGGTTTCGCCGTCATTCGTTTCTGCTTTGTTTTTGCTTTCATTTTCATGCTTGTTTTTGCCGCGATCACCATCACCATCCCCACCCTGATCACCCTCGCCGTCATGTTGCTTAGATTCCTCGCGCGGCGGCAGCCCCATAACCGCCGCACTAACCAAATCCCGCCTCTGCAACTCATCCACAAACCTCCCCCCACTCTCCCCATCAATCAGAATCCCACCCTCGCCCCGTAACGCCTCAGCCGCGAGGATCTTATACAGCGCCTCCGGCTCTTTTGGATCTACGAACCCCGTAGGATGGACCTGCACGCGCTGCATGTCTACAAACGCGGCATCTATTTCCCTCGAAGAGAGGAGGCTATGCGGTGCTGACCCGGGGGAATTTGTTGATGGTAAGCCTGCTAGATCTGGACGCTGAGAGGCGAGCATGCCGTGCGCGTCCCCTGCGAATCCGCCTGCGGTAAAAATTACTGGGCCGTGGAGGGAGTGTTGTGTCCCGTCGTGGGTGTATTTTACCCCGGTTACGGTTATAGTGCCAGTTTCATGACTTGTATTAGTACGAGTATCAGGATTGATATCAGGTTTGGTATCAGGGTTGGTCGGGCTAGGAGCAGAAGTGTTCGGGCCCGCGATGAGGCTTTCGACAGTCGCGTTCGTCGTCAGCGTGAATCTCGCATCGGCGCTGAGATGCTTGAGCAATGCGCCCACGATTGCAGCGCCAGGGGGCGGGCCCGTGGCCCCGCGGTGTGTGCGCGCGATGCGGTGGCCGCCGAGTTGTGTGACGACGCTCTGTTTAGGAGAAACGGAGAGGAGGAGTTAGCTAGGGACTGTTCGTCTTTCGTCGTTCGTGGCATGGGCTGTTCATGGGAAGTACATCCTATTTCGTAGGGGTTGGAAAAGAGATGCGAAAAGCACGAGTAGAACGCATTGAGGAGCAGGAAGATCAGAATAATGAATGAAAAGGGCAACGGTAAGGGAAGTGTAAGGAAAAACCAAGCCCCTTACCATATCAACACTCATCTCGCCCGCCAACCACTCAACCGCGTCCTTCGACTCATCCGTCAACTTTTTCACTAAATCCTGCCGTCTCTGCATAGCGAACTCCATCAAATTACTCGCAGAATCCTCATCCAAATCTCCTCCCCCCTTCTTCTTATTCCCACCAACATCCCCGGAGTCGCAATGCGGCGGCGTGATCGCCGACCCGATCGTCTCGCCGTAGAAGAACGCAGCACAGTCCCCCGTGATCCCCGCGGCGGCTTGGAACTTCGTGCCCGCTCCGTTGATCCCTGAGGATGCTTTGATAGAGTTACCCCCGGGCTTGGGCGCGCGTTCGAGCATGTGCACATGGACTTGCGCGTCAGAATCGATGGCTTGGAGCGCCGCGTATGCGGCTGCGAGCCCGGCGAGACCGGAGCCGACGATGATGATGACCGCGGGCTGTTGTGGCATTTGCGTTGGTGGAGGTGGATGTATTGGTAGCTGCATTGTCACTGATTGTGGTGTTGGAGTTGGTGCGTCTGGTGGGGGATGAGTCTGTGTTGGCTGGAAGTTAGGAGGTCGGATGAGTATGATGAGTAGAAGCGCGAGTGCGAGTACAAGTATATGGGTTACGGAGGCGAATAAGCGAGCCAGGATGGGTGATTGAGGTTAGATTAGATGAGATTCAGAGCTGATTGATGTGGTGACTTGGGAATGAAGCGATAGATGAGGATGAAGAGGTATGAAGCCAAAGCTGGACAGCGTAATGTCGAATTAGGGATCCGGCGGCCCATCTAGTCAGTGCTACTTACAGTATATTGTCCTAGATGGAATTTACTGATTCGCAGTGTTCGGTCGTACGATGGAATTGAATCGTATGATGCGGTTGGATGTCTAGGTACTGGTCGTACGACGGCTGTTGAAAATATAGCCTCGACACATTACGTATGCTGGCAATCGACTCAATTTAACCTTCGCCTCGGTCGTGGGTTAGGTAACTTCATGTATGCGTCTCCAAGTTTCATAATTACACCGTCTCCAACCCAAAGCCATTTACTACTATTGAAAGCCAACTCCTACCCCGCCACTTAGGCCGCCTAATGCAATGGTTAATGTGATATATCATTTGTCTTCCGGTTTTCTAGAATCAGCCAGTAGGAGACAGCTCGCACGCAGATCTAGATCGTGGCAGCATGTGTTGAGAAAAACCTGTCTATTAATTATAATGTGAATCTGATTATAGCAAGCTCATCTTCTCACTCATGCAAGAAACGCTCATCGTGTTTTTGTACCGCGACCAACTACGCTTCCGACCAAATCAGACATAAAACTTGAGTGCTCCTCTACGTCTTAACGTCAGGCTCACTACGTCCAACATACTCCTTGAACTTCAGCAGATCAGTAGCGAACTTGATCTCATCTTTCAGGAACACCTGTGCGTCCTGCTCATAAGTCGAAGGATCCTTGCTGTATTGTTCGATGTACAGTCGAATAGTCGCTCCCGATGAGCCGGTACCGGACAGTCGGACGACAATCCGGCTACCACTCGAGAAGCGCGCGTAAAGGCCTTGGTTAGAGGCAGTAGATCCATCAAGATCAGTGTATGAGAAGTTGCCGGCATCAGTCACGGTACGGTCTGGGAGAGCCAATTAGCATATGTTGTTCCTGTCATCGAACATGAAACTTACCTCCAATTTTGCTGCCAACGAAGTCAGACTTGGCGACAAGTTCTTTGAGGGTACCAACAACCTTGTTGGCCCCATCAGAGTCTACATTCTCGTAGTCGTAACGAGTGAAGAAGACACGACCATACGTGTTCCAGAATTCCTTCTGGATCTCTTTGATGCTTGGGGTGACCCCAGGGTTCGCCTCGCCAAGGCCGGCAATGATGTTGAGCCAGGCCACGACAGCCCAGAGACCATCCTTCTCACGCACGTGGTTACTGCCGGTACCGAAGCTCTCCTCGCCGCAGATGCTCAGCTTGTCGGCATCAAACAAGGCACAGAAGAACTTCCATCCAGTTGGTACCTCATAGCAGTCCAGACCCTGTGCCTTCGCTACAAGGTCAACGGCACCCGAGGTGGGCATGCTTCGGGCTAGACCGTAGACGCCCTGCTTCTTGAAGTAAGGGATGAGTTTGGCATGGTGGGCGATGATGGCAAGACTGTCGCCGGGCGACACGAAGGCACCGGCTCCATAGATCATGTTTCGGTCACCATCGCCATCAGATGCGGCACCAAAGGGAATCGAGTTCTTGTCGACGACGGAGACCAGCGAGTGCGCATAGGTCAGATTGGGATCCGGATGGCCGCCGTTGAAGTCGGGCGAGGGAATGCAGTTCTGTGTAGAGTCCTTCAGGCCTAGTTCTTCCTCGAAGATGGCTTTGCCGTAGGGGCCGGTGACACCGTGTAAGCCGTCGAATAAGACCTTGAAGTCGGGGTTGTTGCTGAAGAATTTCTTGATCAGAGGGAAGTCGAAGATGTCCTTCAGCATCTGCATGTAGTCGGCGGTGCTGTCGATAATCTCGACTTCGAGGTTCTCGTAAGTCTTGGTGCCAATGGTAGCAATATCGATGTCGGGGAGGGAGGCGATCTTGTATGATGTGAGTGTCTTAGAGGCCTCGTAGATCTTGTTGGTGACGCTCTCAGGAGCAGGGCCGCCGTTGGCTAGATTGTACTTGATGCCAAAATCCTCGGTGGGGCCTGGGACGTGGTCAATGAGCGTGACTCTCGCCATGGTTGTCTTCTTCGTCTCGAAGCTTACCGCCGGGGTTGTGACTGGCCGTCAGGAGAATGCCACCGGTGGCTTTCCGCTTCCGGATAATGTGACTCGCAGCTGGGGTAGAGAGAATGCCATTTTGTCCGATCAGGAGCTTCTTGACGCCGTAGGCAGCGCCAATCTTGGCAATGAGCTGGACAACCTCGGGGTTCCAGTAGCGACCATCACCTCCGATGACGAGGAACGACCCTGTTAATAGTTATTTAGATATATTAGCGATTGCTGAGATAATTCACGTGAAGTGTCGCCGCCTAAACTGAATTGGAGCAACTCTATGTGGGAATCGTACCTTCAACGCCCTCGGGAATAGACAGCAGGATGCTGGTCACGAAGGCTTCACTGTAGTGAGGCTGCTGGAAGACCTTGACCTTCTTACGAAGACCAGAGCTATGGTCCAGTCAGCATTTTGCCTCGATTCAAGCTTGTGTAGACAGGCGTGTATGCAGGTATAGGACATCAAGTGCAGACAATCTTTGATATACTGCCAATGGCGGGGTAGATCAAGTAAACAATGTTAAATCAAAGTGAACATACGTTCCGGGCTTTTGGTCGGTGAACGACTTGAATTCGACAGTTTGGACTCCCATGCTGACAATGATAGGAACTTTATTCTCTAGGTGTGTAGTGTAATGATCGAGCCAGAAAGAGGCCAGAGGAGAAGTGTTGCGCGATAATAACAAGAAATAGGGGAGAGGAGGCAACGGGAGCTTGTGAAATCTGAAAATGCATCCACTACGTAATTAAAGGCAGGGGGTGGTAGCATGGCGGGGTTCGTGGTTGCCATAACAAGCTTGTCCGGTCCTGTCGACACCATTATTGGCGGGGTACACCAGTGAGCTCATATCGTGTGTGGGGTTGGCTGAAGGTGATAGGTAATGGAGGTCGTACGGTAATCTTCTAATTACACACTGTACAAAGTAGGGCCGCTATCGGGGTGCATACAGTGTATATAGTCTTCTGAATAACACTGGCCTTTTTACTCTTTCTTGGTCTAGACCACTAAGAACCAGCAAAACTGCCACGCGCTTCGATATCCAAGAGGTAGGTATCTGTATTATCTAGCCGCAATTATCGTCCGGTTCACATCGATTCTCGCCACCATGCACCATGGAAATATAAAATTGGTATTCAGTGAAGTTTTGGCACCATCGGGATCAACTGGCTGAGCTAGCACACCGCTGGTTCTCAGCTATCAATTTATTGATCCGCCATTGTGCTATCCTAGCTTATACAAATACCTTGCCGAAATTGCTGATTATCGTGAACTGGCTTAGCTCTCATCTTTGCTCTCATCTTTCCTGTTGTTAAAGATGGTGTCTTTGTAGTATCGCGCCTCAGCGATGCTTTCAAGGATATCCTCTTTCGCCTGGTGCAGGCCCTGTTTCTGAGGCGCATTCCGTATGACTTTTCTCGGACACCAGCGCCTCGCCGCCTCCTTGATCGTGCTCACGTCGAGGATGCGATGTTGCAGATGGTCGACCACTTTGCTGTACGGCGCCCTTCTCAGGAACGCGCGGTCGGCGTGCACGCTATTGCCCGCGAGCAAAGCCGTCCGCTCCTCCGGCACATGTTTCTTGACGTAGGCCAGCAGCGCATCGGCCGCCTGCTCTGGTGTCACCTCCGATGCGATCACGGCGGCGGTAAGGCCGGACTGCTCGTGTGTACGCGTACACCAGTCGTCCATCATGTCCATGCGCTCTTTGGTCTGGTGCACCACTGTGCCCCATCCGTGCTCGTCCACGACGTCAAGCGTGCCTGTCGTGATAATGCAGAATATTTCGATAATTTCGTCGTGGTCGGGGTCTAGACCCGTCATCTGCTCCGATCGTTAACCCGACCATAACCACTTTTGGCTTGCACCTTTCACTCACCTCACAGTCAATCCACACCAATGCATGATTGCCCGCCATACTAAGCTGGTAGGACGTTGGCGATGTATGAGATGCAGGTCCCCGAGATTAAATTAAGCGGTAGTAGGTATATTTCCTTTGTTGTACAATTGTACAGTTTGCTCTTGATTGTTGATGAATGATATGTAACATGGGGTAGGTGCCTAAATCGGTACCTGACTGGGCACTACAAACAGAGATGCGGATCATAATTGACTGGTATGTCATACTACCAATTCACCAAACCCCCATACCGTTCAATTCTGGCCAATGCCTTCGTTGGCTCCATAGAAATAGTTTAATAGTGGGGTTTGCAGGGTGGGCCATACTTCCAAAGCTTCCAACTCTGCTTGTCCATTGTTGGTCAATTGAAGCTCCGTCACACGACCGATTCATTTTACAGCATTCGTGCGTATAACATATAGCCCGTAGGAATGGAAACGAGAAAATCGCACAGAAAAGTGGCAAGCTCCGAAATTGAGCATAGCGATGGGCTTTACAGGGTTGTAATAGATTCGGCTTGAACTGTTAAACAAGATGGCATTAGATACTATCTAATGAGGCGGAATATTGTGCCTCGCGAACATATGATTTCCCCCTATATGATTTGTTTCCACTATCGCACGGAGAAATAGTTAGCTCAGGTTAACAATTCCATCATGCGCATAACTTCTAGTCTAGTCGTACATATCGCACATAAAGCGCCAAAACATCGCGAAGCTACGATGGTTGGCCGCCCTAAACTTTCGCTAGTCTGCCTTCATGACTGAGGCCTTGCAGCCAACAGTCCCGAATTACTTAGTCGTTTGACTGCCTACACCGCACCAGGCGCCTAACCTAGGCACCATGATCCCATCCGATCAATTAAAAGGCCGAGACGCAGTTTGGTCAAGTATTCCATGTGCAATCACGAACTACATTTCCGCTGACTATTTTAGCAAATCGTTCCCGATTCCTGGTACGCCCTATTGTCTATGCCCTTCTCTTAATGTCGATTATATCTTATTCAGACGGCTGATCGCGAAATAAGATTCTCTGGAAGCGGATCACAGGTTCCCCGCCTTAGCTTGTGCTTGCACGAGGAAAACTACAGCTAGGCGACAAGACAGCACGGCAATCCTGTGCATACTGTTATGATGGCGGGCCTATCTACAGACTCTGATATGCCCCTATATACAGTCACACAGTTCATGTTTCACCCTGAACATACGGATTCTGAACTAATATTGATATGTAATGGCAAACGCTTCATTATCCGCCTCACCGCCGATTCGTTCAACGAATCACCTCAGCTCAGGGAACGCTACCTCTATTTCCTCCGAGTTGCGGAGGAGTTTGAGTTAGACGGTCTCACCGTCGACGACTTTCAAGACTGGATTGTCGAACCATTTCACTCTATTCTCCGGGACGTGGAGCCTCTGAGCAAAGAAAACGTACCGACGCTTCACGATTTCTACTTTGCTGAGACTCATCCCTACACGTTGCGTGTCGTCGCCGAAAAATTGATTCCAGACTCACTTTTGGTCGATGAAGTCACTCGTGAATTTGGCCTCCGCCTTCCCGAAGAGCTCTGTTCGCGATGGCCAAGGTTCCTCCCTTCTGATATCGGGATCTACGCTGAGCGTCCCGAAGAAGCTCTCTCCGACGTCCCGCAAAGAGTGCGCATTCTAGGCGACACGAATAGCAGCATATTCTTTCTCAAGCCAGCAGCCGTCGGGGACGGGGGTTTCGTGAAACAAGAGCTACGTACCTACGCCAAGATCGCCGACGCGCAACTAGAGGCAGATCTACGCGTACCGCGTCTACATGGTTTAGTACGAGATGAGAACGGGTTGGTCTACGGGTTTCTCCTCACATACATTCACTGCCAAGCCAGTAATTTGGCCTGTGCTGCTGGGAGTCCGCGCACCTCACTGAATTTGAAACAAAAATGGGCAACTCAGGTTAAGGCTACCGTGGAACGCTTACATGCCTCTGGCATCACTTGGGGAGATGTGAAACCCAATAATGTCTTGATTGATGAGAAAGAGGATGCGTGGGTGGTGGATTTTGGGGGCGGCTATACGGAGGGTTGGGTCTCTAAGGAATTGACTGGTACTGTGGCTGGTGATCTAGAGGGTCTTGGCAAAATACTAGAGTCTCTCGAGGTCATTCCTCAAGAAACCATTGATGGCGGAGAGATTCATTAAACAATAGCCATTGTATTCAATGAGAGACTTGCTAGCTAGCTAGTGATGAAACAAGAGAATAAATGAGAGCGACCGTGTTGCCAAGGTGGCAAGGAGAGTACGAATTAATCCCCCTTTTGAGCCAAGAGAGGCAAAAAGATCCGAAATTGGTTTCCCAAATGAATCAATTATCCTTCATCATTTCTTCATTCTTCTTAGGCAAGGTATCGACAGTATCATACGCCTACTGCTTGCTCCAGTCTCCTTCCGCCAAGAGCCTCATGCCAGCATACTCCGGATAGGCACAAGGGCCGTTGTCATACAAGATTTTGTGCTGGGGCACAGCCCCATCTGCCGTGGGAATCTGAAGGAGGGTCGCCTCGGTGGGACCCGGGAACCAAATGCTGTAGCCCTGCTCGCCCGGCGTTCCAGCTGTGAGGAAAGCCATGGCTGCCTCCCCGCCGGCGGAAAGGAAGCCGAGGGACTTATCATCCGCGCCGGAAATTCGGACGACGCCGTGAAGAATGACGAGCCATCTGTTTGAGTTTGATCAGCTACACTAGTTTCTGACTAAGTGGAAATCGATGCAAAACTTACTCGTTGACGGCCGAAGTGAAAACCTGGGTATTCAGTCCAGAGGGAACGACGTTGTATGTGATGTTGGTGGCGTCTCCCATGATGTTGGTCGCGGAAATCTTGTTGATGGCAGTATCAGTCGTATAAACCAGTTCATTGGCGAACTGCCAGCATTCGAAGCGACTTTGGCCATTCGCGCTGCTAACGGCAGTTGCGTTGAAATATAGGGGCCCGGCGGCAAGGGTCAGAGAGGCACAGAGAAGTGCATCTCGAACGGCGTTAATGATCTTCATTTTGTCTAGAATTTGAAGGGGAAGTGCTAAGATGGTGGGTTTTCAAGTCAGGAAAGTGTTTTCTGTGAGTGAAGAGGCTGCTGCTGCTGTTGAAGACTCAGTGTCATGAATAGGGGGGAAAACCAGCCCTTTTTATACTCATTTTCCAGCCGAGCTCATCTTTTGTCCCGTCTTCATCAGTTATCGCGAAATTACACAAGTTTCTTGTTTCTCGAGGCAAACATAACTCATGATCTGAGCCGTAGCCCCCAGCCTTTCAATATTACTGTTCCCAATACGTGAATACGACTTCATATTGCTACATCGTGAGCCCCAGAATGAAGCTTGAGATGCGCTCCAAGGTGATACCCATCCACCAACTCATACACTTATTCCAAATACTATTTTTCAGTTGCTGTATTGTAGTCGTATCAATCCTCCCCGCTGACGTCTGGCAGATGTGAGTGGATGTGATAGATAATATTCGGTAACGGAAAGGCTGCACCCCGCACGACTGTGACCGAATTAACACATTCAAAGGCGGCAAAAACGAGATGCAGGCTGAGCTTAGGGTGAATATCACCTGCTCGTAAGCTTAGAAGACACTCGGTGCTGTAGCGAGCTCGACGTGACGTGCGAACACGTGCTTCAAGCGTTATTATTGGGGTCAGCGCGCACGCTTTGACGTTTAGAATAAGTCTTGAGTTGTAAAGGAACAGGAGTGCAACACTGAACCATTACACTACTGAACAAAATAGAACGCTGTCATATCGGACGGTTGAACGCTTGCACCACCATATGTGTACCGTGACATGGTCCCATCTGAAACCCAGAGCGAATGAAAAATCGCCAATGGCCTTGCTCCAAGCCTTGTTTCTTCCTCTTCGAAAAGGTAAAATCGAATTTTGACGCACTGACGATCTGTATTGACACCTCATAGACGACAGATGAGGCAGCTCCTTACAGGGTGGCAAAGACAATAGGCTATGAAGATATGCATGTGATCATTGTGCCTTCAATATATACAAACACTCGCGCTTGATACTCTGCTTATGTGCCCTGAGGCATCTGCCTAGGTACTGACAGGTCATATTGTATATTATCAGGCACCAGAAGTACCTGGCTGTGTTTAGTAAGCAGTTTTGATACGGCGATGAAGAAACATACCCTGGTCGGCCTCTATCGGCCTATGTTGAAGAAACTATCATGAAAGATGTAACCATACTGCAGGCCTTTATATACCCATCCCACAGGCTGACCATGATAATCATCACGATGCCTTGCATGACACCACTTGTCAACAGCTTATAGGTGGCCCAAATACTCACTATTTCAACAAAGTCAAAAGAGGAGGTAACAAAAAACTCAATCTCATCTATAATTGCTGCATAAGATCTAAAAGATAGCACTATTTGAAGCGATTTAATGCCTGAACATCGGGAGCTTTGCAAAACTTTGCGCAATAACAGTGAAGGACATGCAAGGCATTTTGGACCCTTGTATCAATAGGTAAGGTGATGTTACACGTGCAGCTGTCGAGGTCAGGTTAGTGAACTTTTAAATATTATACTTGACATGCAGACACTATGACTGAAGACATGGGTATTGATCCTGCAGTAAACATGCAATGAGATGCGACACAGCAGCCTACGGTACGTGCGAGGGAACGTCGACACTTTGCCTGCCTTGAGGCTTGCAGGGCGCTTTGACATGAACACCATCAACTCGACCTCGCTTATATAGACATAGACTACAGTGAGATGTAATTACGACCTTCTCGTCTGGGCTATGACCTTACATCACCACACATGTGTAATGGAGAGTCATCGCTACCCAGTCTGTTGGACCCTTAAAGTAAGCTACTACATGTCCCTGAGGAGGGAATGAGAGTTGAAATGGGTTGGAAGTGCTTTACTTACATAATGAGGAGTTGTTTTCACGTACATGCTCCCGGAGCGATTCAACTATGATCCGAGAATCATGATTTATTACCGGAGCTTGGCGATGTCTACTTCGCCGCGACTGCTGTACAACTTATCAAATTCCTTTGTAACGAGTATGTTACCAACTGACTGCTAGAAGTAATTTTATTCTCATGGCTTACAGACGAGTTATTGCCATAGATGGTCCGATAATTAATAATCGGGAGAGGACTGGCGAGCAAATAGTCAAAGAAATTGCCGAGTCGCGCATAATTCGAGCGGTTTCATCATTATCCAAATCGATTACTGATTATTAACGTGCCATGAGATTAACGATTAAGAAAATAAAGAAATTAAACCAAACGTCGAAGTGGCTCTTAAGTAGAATTTTGGAGTTTGGTACCAACTTCATTTAGTGTTCAAGCTTCGTCCTTAGATGCTCCCTTATGAACGAGAACCGCAGTATTCTGAGGTCCTTATCTACTAATATAGCTAGATACTAAGATATCTAGAAAAGAAATCCCGCACTTGCGTATCTGACCTAGAAAACTGATTGGTGCGGTTATTAATAGAACATCAGGCCTACTGAATACCGAGCTGTGCATCCTCTCCAAGGCAACAGCAAAAGGAGCTGGCCAAACAGCAGATAGCCCACATTATGGTGACGTCACAATAACATTATAATTATCCTAGATCTAGGACTTAGTTATTCCCCATATCAATTACTCTCAAGCTCATCAACAAGACGGATCAACTCTCGATCTTGATAATCAGATAACATTTTCCGACGCTGTCCGAATATACTATACGCCAGTTTGGTTCATTGCCCCTTACAATACAAGATGAAGCTCTCAAGCTTCATTTCATCTTTGTCTTTCTTCATCGCCATGAAGTTCGCATATGTATTTCCTTCCGAACACCAAGCACCGCTTATCCGACCTCCACTTTCCGAGGCCCCGGACCAACGCCACATCGTCCTCCGGTCCTCTTCCAAGTCCATTTCCGGATCTTATCCACTCTACGATCTCCTCTCCATCTCCACACAATCCGGCAGCATTTCCGTATCTGTGACCCCACACTCTGCCTCCTCCGAAAGCCCAACACAGCCGGCGTCACTCGAGCTCAAGTCTCACTCCGGCAGCGTGCATGCAACGTTTTTAGAGCCGTTCGCTGAGCATCATGTTGGATCTCATGGCACCGCGTGGAAATCTTTACCTTTACACTTGTCCACGTCTGGAACAGGAGACAATCTCGATAGTACGAAGTACGATGCGCGGGACGGCTGGGACAGTAACTTGAAGCCAAGCGACAACGACGGCTCTGGGAACATCGCCCAACAGTATGGTATGCCTGCTCGAGAGTACATCACCTCCGTGAGCACATGGTCCGCATCGATCTCCGGGTCTTTTCCCCTCGGCTCGCGCACATCCCTCGACTCCCACTCCGGCAGCATCGGCGGGGTAGAGCTAGTCGTGGTACCTATCAACACGTCAGGGCCACGGAAGCTGAGAACCGTATCAGTTGATGGGATGCAGAGCATCCGGATTGTGGACTATGACTACAGGGCTGCATCAAAGACTGCGTGGTGGAAAGGCATGGTGTCGGAGCATCGCAGTCAAAGCGGATCTATCAATGTGGAATATCCGGATAGTTGGGAAGGGACAATTGAGGTTGAAGCCCAGAGTGGAAGTATCAGCGTGGTAGGTAGAGGAGTGGTGATTCTTAGGGAAGAGCAGGGTAGAGTGTTTGCGCAGAAGGGTTCGGGAATTGGCGGCAAGGTGGTGGCTAGAGCGAGGAGTGGGAGCGTGAGCTTGAGATTTGGATAAGTGCTGCAATATGTACTCGTCTATTGCTAGTTGCTTTTTTGGAGCGTGGGTTATTTCCTGATTTCCTTCCGTCCTTAATCTCAGACTGCTCTGCTTTCTATACAAATTACCTTAGTTTACAGAAGATACAATCTCGATCGGGCAATTGATGGTAGGATCTAATGAACTGATATTGAGGAGGTCTAAGTCTAACGTCTACTACACTCTATAAATGAGACTATTGAATATCCACTTAGCCTTCACCATACCCGAAGAGGCTCTGAAACTCAGGCTCGAACTAGTTGTCCCGCAACCAGTCATACACGCAGCATTTCCGTTTCCCACAAGCGTGATAGGGAATGTTTGGCCGTTCTTTCCAGCCCATTGAGGTTAACCAACTCTAACCCAAGGTATCCAGGAAATAAGGACATGACTATACTGTTATACCAGCAACAGCATAATGTCGTGAATCCGGCCTTTGCCGATTTGACGCCCTAACTTTCCTGAAGGTTTGGTCTATAGCAAAAAGCAAAAGCATCGTAGCTACAGAAGATGCCCTGCCTCATGCTCGCTAGACGTCTCAACGTGTCCTCGTAAAAGCAAAGTCAAATAGTGATAAAGAGCTCAACTCTCTCAAGGCATGGATTTAAAATGCGAAGCCCATCCAGGGATCATCGTCATCGTCATGAAAAGCGTAAGAGGTCTCAGGAATGTCTGCATCCAGATCTTGGGCTTCCGAGTCATCCTCGTTCTCATCGAGTCCGGTCTGAGCAGAAGGCGGCGCAGGGTAATGGTATCGCTCACTTGGCCCAGCATGTGACTGTTCATCATACTGAGGCTGCAGCTCTAGACCTTGCTGGCCGCCATGAGAATCCGCCGAGACTGCTAATTGTCCAGGATCTTGGTGCCACCAGTTGCTGGGTCCGGCTTCTGGAGGACTTCGCACCGGGTCTGTCCTCACAATAATGGTTGACAAAGCTGAAGACGCGGAACTGTCCCCTGTTTGAGAATTCTGCGCATGGCTGCGACCGCTCGTTGGCTCCTGAAATCTAACTCTCTTGTTTCGGGGAGGGTCCACGGACACAACATCAAAGTTGATCTCTGTGGCCTTCCGCTTCCCCTTATCCCTCTTTTGGTTTGACGAGACGTCGTTTCGCTGGGTATGCGAATTTCCTGGCTGACTTGAAATGTTTTGCGCCTCATTCTCATTTACGTGGGGCCCCTGAAACGTCTGTGATGTGATCCGGGGGTCTAGAAGTTCCTGGAGTGGTTGTGCTGGAGGGCTACGCGCGAGAAGAGGGCGAATTGCTTCTTCGGTAGCCTGGCGCAGTTCTGGACTTTGGTTTCCCCGCGGCAAAATTTGAGGTGTTCCGTTATTCGAGAAGAGCATTTGATAACTGTGATCTCGAACTACCTGGGGGCGGCATTGCCAGGAGCGTTGAATGCTAGCAAGAGCCGCTAGGTATACGCGGCCATGATAGCGCGAGTCATACCAATACGCAAGCGGACCAGGTATAACCCGGCTTTAGGTCATCAAAATATAGTCAGCATGATACCAATAAGAGGAACTTGCATATCAAACTCAAAGCCCGATGAGATATTTGCAATGCGTGTAAATTAGGAATTTATGAATTCGCCTCTAAAGGTAGCCGGCATTTGTATTGGAAGGTAGCCTTGCTACCTTCTCGAGTGATTTGGATGGTCAAATATTTCTGGGGTAGTAAATTTTCAGATTCTTCGAGGGTATTTGACGCTCACCTCGTCTGGAGTAAAAGGATTTGCTTGCCGTTGATGTCAAGCCGGTCGAAGAGGTATCGCGGCAGCCTGACTATGTCTGTCAACCCGTCAAGTTGAGCCGCAGCTATAGTAAACGCGAGATCCAAATCAGGATAATTAGTCCTAGGGATCCATGAACTCATATTACCGTGAGAAATTTCTTTGGCGATATAACTCCTTTTGAGATGCTGATTATACTCACGACCATAGATGACGAATTCTGGATCTTAGATGATGGTAGGCAGGATAGTGAGGTAGATGGTGAGAGAGGATGAAGTAGATTGATGACGGATGTCGAAGAGTAAAGACGATAGGAACCAAAACGCCATGAAGGACAGGCCGCAAGAGAGATTAAATTCCTTAGTAATTGTACTAAAACCAAACTGTTTGCCTGTGCGCGGCTTGAAAGACGACAAGAGCGTGTCCATGCGCGCGTCTGTCGTGACTCTGTCTTCCACTACCTCAGGGGTGGTAGTGTTTGCTTGCAACTCCAGCCACCTAATATCGGCGGGAACGAATTGTTGAACCACGCAGCCTTCACCTGGTGGTGAGAATGACTAGCTCTTCTGAGCGGGCCCGCCGCCAGGTACCACCTTGAACAAATCATCAAGTAGTGAAAAGAGAGCATAATGAATAGATCCTTTCAAGAAGAAGCTATTTCCTCAAGGTACAACTGCTCCTGCTACCCCGGTGAGGTATCACAATCTGTTGAAGGAGTGTTTTGCCTCCCTTCCACATAAGAATTACGATTGTAATAAGTAATACGACGGGTGAGATTAGATACGGCTGCTCAAATGATGCGAACGGGTAAGGCTAGCGGTAACACGCTCTGCTTGCTGCACCCCATGATTTAGCTACGCGCTAAAGTATTCAACTTCAACCTCGGACTGAATGAATTAAGGGCGTTCATTAGAAGCTTGGCAGAACGAAGATACATCACTATCTGCCTTACCACCTTTATCACGTTATGGTCCCAGATGCTAGCTTGTGTCCTCATAGTCAATTAACATAGTACACACGACGCTCGGCACGAGCCTCAAGGGTGAGATGAATTTGGATTGACTGAGCTCCCGATTTTCAATTTAATTCTAGCGCACAACTTCAAGACATATTTGTTCTTCACCGTTAGGCGCACCTATCGGCCTGCGTACGTTATCCCGCCTGCAGCATTTGCGAAAGCCAACGTGTAGATGGCTCACATACAAAACCATGATCCGTGCCAAAAGAGAGCAGGATTTAACAATTCCATTTCGCAATCCCATCAACTCCGAAGTTTGAGAACTGCTCTCCAGCCTAAATGATTTGTCCAGCTCTCAACGTATAGACCCAGCGCTAGGATCTAATAGTGCCCAGTCTAGCCCGACATCGTGGTCAAGATACCGCGATCAACGAGTCTCTGGATAGCCCTGCTCGTCCAACGCTGGGAGATTTGTTCGTCCATGAAATGTCCATAGCGGTCCCTGTGCTGTGTTGCCGGAGCGGTAGATCGGCAGACGTCGTTCATGTTCCGCAATTTAGAGGATTTCACCTCACCAATCTGGAAAAAGGCATGGACAGTATTAACGTCAAGATTATGGAGTTCACCGTGGTTGTAATACCATCGGCCTCTGCGTTCGTCGAGGGACACACGGTACAGCTCGCCGACACCTTCGCGCAGCTGCACATATAGCGCAGTCTCCTGGTGTCCAAGCTGATTTGGGTACTCCATAGCAAAAACAGAGAGAGGCATTATTAGACGATGTGTTGAAGTATTTTGGGGCCTAGTGAAGAATGTTTTGGGGGATCGTAATTAGCGTCTTCCGTATCATGTACTAGGCTGAGTCTTACCACGAAAGACAGTTGATAATTAGTGGTCGTGTGGGGAGGAATGATTCGCGATTTACAGACTATGAGGTCGAGGGCGTGGTGCTTTTTATAGTTAGGTTTCCTACATCGTGTACAAGTAACACGGCCCGACCTCTCAAAATATTTCGTTTCATGTAGAATTGGTTGAGAACCTACGACCCGTTGATGCTTGTGTCATTGTTGATCCCTTGCCAGTGCGGGCTGTTCTGTACTTATCCCTAGAATACAGAAAAGCCCCGTGTTTCGTGATTGATGATTCCTCTCATATCATAAATACTCTGAGAGAAATAGATGGGGACTAAGATTGAGAAAGAACCTTGTGGTAGGGTCGTACATGTTTTAATTCGAAGCCGGTGCCGTGGTATCCAAGCCGAAAATTAGATCTGACCACCTGACCAGCTCTTTGTGACGTACTGTACTACTACCATACGATCCTATTTGATATCATTTTCCTTATGGATATGCAGCGTTATCACTCTGGAAGTCTTATTGGCTATTACTATCAACGCCATTAAAAATGACTATCATTACAGCTCATACCGGCCCCGCGGCTTTAACCTAGCACAGACATCTGTTTTCTAGGGCTGAAATTATCGGTTCAATGACTTTTGGAGGTCAACGATCAAAGAGTTTGGATCAGTTCTGTGTCCGCAAGTTCTTAACCAGTATACTGTCAATGGCTACAAACGCCTATATGCCTACCTATTAAGATCAGAGGACATGTTCTATGCAAGATGTAGAAACTTGCCCGGCTCCTTATCTCATGCTTCGCTTTATTCTTGGAGCTCCAAACATGCTTTTAGGCCCATGTCTGTATATGTCTTTGAGGACGATGCAAGTCGTTAAGACTTTTTGATACGCAGTGAACCTCTATGTCCGTCTCAAAACATCCTGCAATCGCAGCAGCTCACTTGTCTCAGCGGTCAATTCTTGACATCATCATATCAATGCACCTAGGTATGATAGCGCAGATACCCATTAGACGACTCCTAGTTGACGAATTTTCCCGAGAGATGGCGTCAAAACTAAGCTACGTTAGAATCAGATACCTTATCAACGTGTAGATAATTATGGGACCTTGGTGATCTTTTGGTATCCTTAACCCTGACGTACAGGAATGTAACACTACAACGTATAACGGAGTAGTTTCTTTTTAACAGTATTAAAAAGTTAGATAAAATGTGTTAAATTATTAAAACAATTTTAATAATAAATATACGGATAATTTATTAAAAAGAAACTTTTTATTAAATTATAAAAATTATTAATTTATATATATATATTTTAAAAATAAATTAATTTATTTTTTTTATTAATATTAATTATTTAAATTATTATAATTAATAAATTTATATTTTATTATAATTATTATTTTATAATATATTTTTTAAATTTAAATTATAATAAATTATTAAAAAATTAAAAATTATAATTATATAATTTATATTTATAACGTTTATTTTTTTTAATATTTTTATTAATATATTATATAAAATTATAATAATATAATAAAATAAAATTATTATAAAATTTTTATTATTATATAAATTATTTTTTATAATATTTTTTTTTTAAAAATTTAATAAAATAAAAAAAAAAACTTTTAATTTAATAAATACGTAATATATTTCGAACTTTTATATAATTATTTTAATAATTATTTAAAAAAAATTTTTTTGAATTAATTATTTTATATTATAAATAATATATAAAATAATCGATTAAATAATTAATAATTTTATTAATATTATTTTCGCGTATAATATTTAAATATTTAATTATTTTAATTTTATTTATAAATATTATATTATTTTATTTAATAATATATATTATAATTTAACACGTTATTTATTATTAATTAACAATTATAATATATAAAATAATTAAACGTTATATTTTTAAATATATTTATAATAAAAAACTTTTATATATATATATTATATTTATTTTTTAATATTATATATAAGTTTAATATATTCGTATAATTTTATTAAAAAAATCGAGCTCGTTTTTATTATTAATATTATTAAACGTATTATATAAAATAAAAATTTAAAAGTTATTATTACTTGTATTCGTATTATTAAAACTATTTTACGTAAAACTATTATTAAAACTATTATTAAAACCGAAAAAAAAACCGTTTTACGCGAAATTACCGCTTATATTATTACGTATATAACGTTTACGTTTATAAATACGTAATTTATTTATAAACTTACGTTTTATATAATAATAATAATAACGTTATTTTTAATTTCGTTATTATTAAAATTAACCGGGCGTATATACGTTAAAAAATTTTTATTTCGAATAATCGTAATAGTTTTATTAATAATTTTATTAATAATAATTTAAAACGCGTATTTTATTTGTAACGGACCTCCTATATAACAATATAGAAGTACGTACGGGGTTTTGATTTATAGGTAACAATAAGAGCTCAGTAGGTATCCGTTAAAAGGTTTTTAAAATATTCCCCGTTATTAAATAAAAAGTTAAATAATTTTAAGTTTAAAAAATGTATTATTTAGTAAAAATTATAAATTAAGTTAATAATTAAAAAACAAAAACGAGTGATTAGTTAAAAAAAAATCGTAATATTATATAAAAATAAAAAACGTTTTTTTCCGTTTACTGCGTTTTTAACAATTTTTTAGTAATTTTACGGTTTTTAATAATTTTATAGATTTTAAAGATTTAAAAGATTTAAAAGATCCCGGGGATTTATATTACGTGATTTTTCGGCTTAAATAAAGATTTAAATAAGTAGTAATTAAAATGCGGGCGTTTGTTTTAATAAAACAAACTTAGAACAAATTTTAGATTATAATATTATATTTTTTTTTTTTATGTTTTTCGTTTCGAAAACATTTTTTTTTTTTCGTAAGTATTTTTTTTATTATATTTAATTATATATAAAAAAGATTTCGTTTTTAATAAAAAAAAACGCGTGTTACTCGGGTAAAATATATTTTATAATATAGTTTTAAAATTTTTTTATGTTCTGTTTACGAATTATTAGGTTTTTTTTTTATTTCTGTATTAACGATTTTTTTAATTGTTATTATTATATTTTAAATAAAAAATATTACAATAGTATATTTATAT